>VUQR01016743.1:0-17211 GCA_015108515.1 Hemichromis elongatus
ATCAACCTTTCATAGTATCCTTTAGTCATTTTTGTTCTTTTTTTTTTGTTCCTGCATCAGTATGGGAGAGGAAGAATGGATGGGGGATGGAAAAGAAGAAAGTGGGTCTTTGGAATGCTGGGCATAAAACATCCAGGGAAAACGAGGCCTATACTGCAAATTGTGGAGAAAAGATCTCGAAGACATCTTGTTCCTGTGATTACCCTTCATGTCCGGATTGGTTCCTGAGTGATAAGTGATGAATGGCGGGCCTATCGTGTACTCCCAGATTTAGGGTATGAACACCATACTGTTAACCACAGCAGGTGGTGTGTTGACCCTCGTACAGGTGCCCATACCCAACATCTGGAGAGAGCCTGGAGGTCTTACAAGGAGCAAATCTGGAGACTCAGGGGTAACAGAAATGATAGCCTACTATCAGAACACCTTACAGTTATTGAGTGGAATGAGTGGCTCGCAAAAAAGCACAAAAATGGCACATTGGGGAGACTGATATATGACATTTCCCAAAAATACAGATAATTATAAAAGTTTATGTTGCTACTGCTATTTTTTTCAAACTTTCTGAAAATGTTATTTGAACACTTTATGTAAAGAGCTACAGGTCATATAGTTTGCATCCAGCCATGTTCTATTACTTCAAATATCGGCTGATAGTTTATGACACTGTTTTTATTTTTGGATCAACATTTGTGTGTCAAATGTGTAAGCATTGTTTGTATGTTTTTATGATTTGCATCTTAAAAATACACTGCGTTCTGTATCTACCCTGTGTGTTGTCATTTATTTACGATACAATGTATTTTAAAAACTTTCACATCTATAAATAGGTTATAAGGTATATATGGTTGCCACTTTAGATGAGCTCACTCAAAATACTTTACTAACAAGTAGCAAATGGTTTGTAACGTCCTAAATAAGTTTATTAAGGTATTTATGAGTATTTATAGATAATCTATCGAAAAAGAAGTTGGTTGATAGCAAGTTACAGCTTTGGCAGCCTTTAAGTGACAGTTATAAATGTAGAGTTTATAGTATTATATAGGGTATGTTAACCATCTACTTACTTTTTACCAATGATTTTGTATACCATTAAGCATCCATAAATGACGGGTTTGTAACTGATGCAGAGTAGCATTTATAAACGATTAATCAATGAGTTTTAGAACATGAAAACATAATTAATAAAAGGTGTTATACATTAGCTTGTTCATCATGAATAAAGAGTTTAAAGCAGTCTTTGTAAACTATTAACTGATTATGAGAAATTCTTTGTAGATGCTGTAGAGATAATTAAGTAACTATTAACTAATGCTTAACAGATGATTAACTAATGCTTAATAGTGTGCAGTTATTATAAAGTGTTACCGGAAAAACTAAACTGATTTAAATGCAGTCAACCTCCTCTTTAACGTCATCGGCTCGTACACTTCCAGACCACTTTCAATGCAGCTCCTACTGTTAGATTACGTCCTGGAAATCCTGTTTTAACCACTTAACCAAATGTGCACAGAGAAGAAAAATCAATATTTTTTCTGGGTGTCAAGCAGAGTCATTTTCAGCAGTTTTCAGTTCAGAAGAAACCAGTCTCCAAACCCAATTCAGGTGAGGACTGAGACCAGAAGCATGGTAATATTTGTTTTTTCAACATTCACAGAAATGTGCACTTTGAATTAATCCCCACTGGGCTGAAACTGTCAACATGGACTTCCTCTGTAACATCCTAAAGTGTCTGACTGTGTCCTAAATGACTGGAACTGTGAATCCTGTCAGAGTGCCATCATGCATGACTAAAAACACATACACTAAATTTACCACCTGCCTCACTCACCAGATTTGCCTTTCTATGACTTCATCTATTCCCCAAAAATAATCATCAGATTGAACGGTTTCTGTTTTGACACACCGATTCAGCACACATCACAGAGGCAAAGGTACAAAGGCACATAATGGGACTTCTCCAGAATCATCTACAGAAGAGAAAATGACTCAGTGGTGCACAAGAAGAGGACCAAGCATGAGTCAATACAAATCGGGGTAGGTGTTTTTTTTTGTTTGTTTGTTTTTTTTAGATGACCATTCAAAGAATGTTTTGATTACACCTTATATAATATACTTTACTTTTTTACTTGTTTTAAATGTTTTAGCAGAAAAATAAAATAAAAAATCTAAAATTGCATGTTATACATTAGATAAAACAAAGAATGCCAAACCATTCACTATAAAGAAATTCAAATTGTTTATACCTTATTTGGGAAAGTATTTTAAGTACCTGATGCACTCAGCCTCATGCGTACAAAGGCCTGTATAAGAAAAAGCAAAGAGCTTTTTCTACCTGTCCTGAAGCGAGGCCTTCACCTCCAGCCAAGTACCAGGGGTGGATGGACTGTCTCCAGCTGAGACTCTGCAACATTTACCCCTTCAGAGCTGTCACACCTGGCCCAAAGGAAGATTTATACTGAAAGATTTTGGCCATTTTAAAATTTTTTATAAGGCATGTTAATATACGAGACAGTCAAACTGAATGTTGACTGCCATAAATAATGCAGAAAATTTGTTATGTTATATTATAAATATTATTAAATCTCACCAGTGAAATTCTTTTGTTTTAAAAGCTAGAAATGAATCCCATTCACATAGTAGATCATTGAGCTTTAGATCCATCACATTTCACAGGTTATTGGAATGTTTGACATGTAAAACTATAGTGATACATTTTGTTGTGATTGGTTGCCTGGTAAAAAGTTATATTCAAGTGATATTAATCATGTTTCACTAAAATGTGATCAATACGCTATAAGGAGCAGCAATTCATGTGCAGTATAGAGAGATGAGCTCAAATTTTCGTCCACTTCTGCTTAAAGTTAGTAAATTCAATATAAATTTGATAATTTTTCTCCAGATCTCATAAATTCAATTCAAGCAACTTGTGGTTTGGACCAAAAGGCTGACAGAGGCAGGAGTAGCAACCGGCACCAGTGAGAGATGCCCAACTGAATTTTATTGTATGAAAGTAAAGAAAACTGGAGCTCAAAACATCATTCGCATGAACATGTTGAACAACATTATTCAAATTTTTTTTTTGTTGTAATACAAGAATAAAAATGCATGACAAGTATGTTGCAGCACATTTTTGTGGTGTAATTGTGAAACTGACAGCCAATTTTCTTCTGTGTAAACACAAACACGAGTTTAATCATTTTACAATTAATTTACAATCCTAGCACAAACAACACAAACACACTGTGGTTTGGGGTATTTTGCACATACAATTTGAATTTGTTGTACTGAATTAACAGCTAACTCTCAGGGTGCTGTTTGTTCCCAGCTTCCCCCCTGATGGAAGGGCAAGAAATGGGGCAAAGTAAAATGCCTTGCCTTGAGATGATTCCACTTTAAGAGGAAACCTTTTGACTCGGCTCCAACATCCCTGCAGTGCAAATGGAAGCAATGAAAATCAATCACTAGGCTCATTTTTCTTCTCACCCCAGTTCACCAATTTGCCTCTGCACCAGTCGGAAATATTTTAAGTGCTCCTTATCATCATCAAATCAAAGAGCTTTAAACCACCGTCTACTAAACTAATATTCCTTAAACTTTTTCCTACTGCAACCTTAGTTCTGAAAAAGTTAAGTCTTGTGCAGAATGTAAATGAGAGCAGAATTCATTTTAACTGTATCTATTTAAAAGTGTGCATGTGTGTTTAAAACTATCTAAAAAAAAAAAAGGAGAACTAGGAAAAGAGAAAAGATAAAGGCAAAACAAAATTTGAGGGAAAGAATCAAAACAAAGACAGGGCAGAGAAAATAACACAACAGTCCTCCCCGAACATTTGTCAATAGGGCACCATGCAGTCCTTTGGGTAGCCAACAGAAAACAGAAGTATTGTTCTCCTCTGTCGAATCTCGGTTTTGAAATCTGGGGCGATGGTCCAAAGGGGAACTGACATAGACTGTCTGTCTCTGAGATAAAATGGAGCTTCAAAGCAAAGGCCAGTTGCAGTTTAACATTGATTGGAAAGCATCAAAAATGTTTTCTCCAAAAAAACGAAAGCTGCCCACTCACTAACCTCTGCTTTCAGTGCATCTTTTTTCTTCTGTTGGTGGTTCAATATTGTTTCTTATATATTTTCCTGTTGTCCATGTGTGTTTCCGTTCGTTGTATGAGGCTGTCATTATTCTGTAAGCATCATACACGACTTTTGCACAGACGGGGTCAGGCAGAACACAGAAGTACACCGCTGCCTTCAAAACAACCACAGTACCAAAAGTGTAGCATGTAAAGTAACCACAACAATTTACAAAATATTTTGTAATACCAAAATGGATGTAAATTATATTCAATATAAACAAACAACCTTAAACTCACATTTCAAATATAAAGCTTTTGTGGTTCACTTAAACATAAACATAATTAGTTATAAGTTCTTGTGAGGATGTGCACATATTAATTCATAACCCATTATCTGTAGGATTTTGACACTTGGGAGAGACAATATTTGAATGAACCATGCACGGGGACAAACTGTCCTCAGCTCATGTGGAAGATGGCTTAAGTGATGTACTGATGCATTCACTTTCCTCAACACCTCTAAACACCCCACGCCAGAGTCATCTGATGTGTCATATTAACATGAGACATAAAAAGAAAGTAAGAAGGTACACTCCAAATGTTATAAGTAACAACAGCTTTACAAACAAGTCACATACAGTATAACATGACAATAGGCAAATATGACAGTATGGAAAGATGTTAGATCTTTCCCCCCTGCTAGGTGTGAGTCAGCACTAGACACACATTATTTCCTCCTTCACATTATATCTGTATTGTTACAGCACACAAAGAAATATCCAGAGATGACTCAGTCCATCATCCCATTATTTTACAATACTCACTTTAAAGTTAGTCTTTTAAATAAAAGTAGTTAATTTATCAGGTATAGTTGCATACTTAGATACAAAGAAGTAAGAAAATGAAATAAAAGTGGAAAAAATATGGAAAGTAATGAGGTGGCATTGGAAAGCTTTAGTACTATGCAGTATCAAGGCTTTATAAAAACCCACCTGAAACTGTGTGAGTCACTGAGTTTGAGTTCCTGTGAGTGAAAGAAAGGAAAAAATGCAATTCATTGGCGGTGCTGCTGTTTGAATACATAAAACGCGAGTTGCTTTAAAATGTATAGCTATGAAATATAATATGGCTTTAAGTGGAGTTATTTTTTTTATGTGTGAATGCTTGACCTTGGCGGGGAAGTGCTTCAAAATGTAAGGCATGCAGTAAAGAACTGATTAATTACATATGTATTTATTTTTTCTTTTTATACTGTGCATGGTGGTCATGAGTGAAGGGCTAAAGATATAAAACCTGAATTAAAAAAAAAAGTTAATATCAAGATCATAAGTATTTGAAAAATTGCAAACATTTTGTTTGCAATTCAACATCAGTATGTTGAATTAAAAATTAAATGTAGAATACATTAAATTGCCAAGTCTCAACTTTAATTTATTTTTACATCAATACTGAAAGAACAGACTTGGCTGCTGAATACTGAGAGTCCATACAACTGAAGTGAAGCTCTCACAAACCATCGCAGGTGCATGAGAGACTGACAAAAACAACAGTTACATTTTTAAATAGGCACACAAATGAAAGCTAGAAAAAAAAACAACCTTGTGGATTGATGGAAAATCAAGCATTTATTGCTTGGAGGTGTACCATCTGCCAGTAAAGCTGGCACACTATCTACAGATATCACAAGTGCTTCCAAACTCACTTGCATTTTAACATTCAGCAGGACAATGACCCATGTGACTGTTAGAATCTGTCACCATGCATTCCCACCGTCTGAACACCAACCATGCAGGAAGAGTCAGAGAGATCCCGCAATAAAAAATGACCCAAAGGCAGATGCAGTTAAGGTCTAAAAGAACATCAAAAGGGGAAAATGCAAATACATAATCATCTTTGTTGGTTAAAGACTCAGCATTGGTGTTCCAAGGTGTGTCCTTACAGTTTCCCTTCAGGCTAAACATCACAACAGAATAGTCTAGGGCAATGTCAGAGTGGGGATGTCAAACTCATTTTACATTGTTGGCCACATACAGCCCAGTTTGATATAAAGTGTTCAAGACCAGTGAAAGACATTTAACTAAATAATTAATCCATAAGGTGTGTTAATATAGGAAAAAGAATTGTAATTTCAACAGTACGTATCAGATTTTTGATATAATTAATGTTTAAAACTACGGAAAAAGGTAGCTCATTGCAATTACCAGAAGCTTAGCTCCACAGCTTTGTCTCTCTCTGTGTGTGTGCATGTGTGTGTGTGCGTGTGTGTGTTACAACAAGAAAATCAAGAGCATTTGATATACACAAAAAGTCAGTTTAAAGTTTATAGAAACTTTTGAGCTGTGACAGCAGACTGATGAGGAAGATTAAATTATTAAAAAGAGGCACTTGCTCGTCCTGTCTCAACTGAATCTCGGCTTCTGTACTCAGGTAAAGCAGCTATTTGTGTGCTAAACTCAAAGGCAAATGATTATTTTATGCCACCTCACAGACCATGCTGAAAACACCTCACTTGAACACAGATTTTAATGTATCTGTAACGAAATCCAGTTTTTCTGAAAAACTGATCAATCAATCAATCTTTATTTATAAAGCACTTTTCATACAGTGATGTAGCACAAAGTGCTTTACATGGTTAAATGAATAAATTGTGTCAGACATCCTTGTAACAGAGTATTTTAGCACCTTAAAAGTCACTTCTTTGTAATTTTTCCCTTCAGTAACTTTAAGACATCTGACCATAAGATAGAGCTCACAGACATTAAGACGGGGCGCTAAAGCAGACACAGTAATGTGATTTCAGCACTGCTGTGATGCCAGCAGCTTCTGAAAATGGCAATAATTGGCACCCTAGGATGAGAATGCATTGAAATAACCTAAATGGTTTTGATTGTAAGCTATTCCTTTCTTTAAATGCCATTTCTTGACTTTCCAAAAGTGAGAATGCTGATGGCATTGTTCTTATAAATCACTGAACGTGTATACATGAAAAGATTTTGACTGTGCGCATCTAGGCTGGTGCGAGCTGTGCGTGTGCGCAATTAGACATAAAACAGGTTGCTGTCGGGTTGTGTCTCCAGTAAAAATGTTACAAATCTTCCCATGTGAGGTGTATTCAATGTCTGTTTGTGTGTGTTTAGGTGTGAGAGAGAAATAACCATAGGTGAATTTGGCTGGCAGGTGAAGGGGTCGGTGAAGTTTTCAGCACTACTTTGGCTGATTGTCATAGGCAGGCAGATGGACAGGTTGGCAGAGCGATAGACAGGCCGACGGTTGCGCAGTGATGCTGACAGAGAAAGAAGACAGACAGGTGGGCAGAACAGCAGGACAGGTGAAGGAAATGGTCACAAAAGCAGACAAGCAAAGCGGACAGAGGAACACGGATGAATATTCAACCAGGCAGGGGGTCAGACGGATATTCAGACAGGGACAAAAGAGAGGGCAGGTTTTAAGGTGTACCAACAAGAGGAGAGGAGAAGCATATGAAATCAGATGTGTTTGCAAGCAGAAAGACAGAAAGATGGCTGGCAGGAACAAATAGAAAGAAGTAAATGGGAAGTTAGATATTAAAAAAAATCCAAAGTGAAACAAAAGACCAAAGGTCAAAAGAGAGTATTGGAAGCAATTTTACCTTTTCAGATATTTTAGGTTACATTTTGGTCTTTTGTCAGTTAACTTTAATATGCATGACAGTAAAATAATAAAAGCTATTCTCAATATGATTAATTGAGTTTAACACATATTGTAATTTAACACTTTCATTTTTGATCTTTAGTAGGCAGAAAGGTGAGTAAGTAATTTTGATTTTTATGTAGCATTTTTCAAAAGTGGACTCTATTACAAAGTGCTTTACAAACGTTTTAAAAATAAGGTTGAATAAAATTATTTTAATCACAAAAAACAACATGAAGAATGATCTTGAGGAAAGCTACTATTCCTTTTCAAAATGCCAATCCACACCCTGTGGCTGCTGCATTACTGAAGTCGATTTCCTCCTATAACAATGACGTAAAGTGCAGCTCGAAACTATGCAAGACTTATTTAGCAAAGAATTTGTCATCTTGTTTTCTGTGTATGGTGGCACAGAAATCAGACCTCAGGGCATTTAAGCTTTTGCAGAAACAGTTTTGATTAAAGGATATTTAAGTGCTCATTAAAGCAATTAACATTGTGGGAGGGACTTCGGGAAGCATGTCTCCACATTATCTCATCAAATTGACAGCTACATTGTAAATGTATATAAGGCAGTGAATGTTGCAAATGGACCATTCTTGGACGAAAGCAAAATTTGGGCTACAGAATGGTTTAGATAAAAGCTGTTGTTTCTATCCTGTCTGTGACTTGACCACTTTTCCTATTATCTCTATAACAGATTGGGTTAATTAAATTATGAGATTTTAAAAAATAAAATTAAGAGCAATAGTGCACTGCGAAGATGTGGGGCCTCTGGAGACTAATAAAGAAACGAATGTTGTTTGCATATGACCAAGTATACCCTGATGACTAGCAGGCAACACAATAGTCTTTTGATGTGTGGCAATTATTTAATACCTTGGAAATATCCCTTCCAACCAGAATGATCATACTGTCTCTAAAAATGAGGAATTTCCTCGAGTCAGGTGAGGATACCAGGCTTCAATATGAAAGTGCTGAAAACATATTTTCAGCATTTATATAAAAGTGTGAATTTCCACCACTGAGCCAAATTTAAATGGCATGCGGAGGTAATTTTCAATATTTATGTGATTGAACTATTTTTTCATCAAAACCTGGAATAAGAATGAACACTGTGAAGCCCTTTTGAAAAGAGCTATGCAGCATATGGTGGCCTGGTATCCCACTTGAACACACAGTGCAATCACAGTGCAAGACAGGCTTAATTCTCACCTTGAATATGTCTCTTGGTGTAATTTTCTTTCTGTTTTACCTCCATCTGTTTTTTCATCTTCTTCAGTAGCCTTGATTCTTTAAAGAGGCGGCAGCTGAAGCACCATCTTTTATCACCTCACATTCTATTTTCATTTACCTGTTCTCCTCCTCTATCACTCCTCTGCTCTTCTTCCCCACTTACCATTCTCCTCTCCTCACTTTTCATCTCTTATCCATGATTCCCTCCTAAGCTTTTTCCCCCCCTCACCATAACCTCTGCTTCTCTCTCCTCCTACCTACCATTAGTCACCACCTCCCGCTCCTCTCCTGTCAAAATTTCTCTTCTCCGACTCTCTCCCTGTTTCAGTCCTTTCCTGTAAGGTCAGCCCATATTGGATCGATCAGGGTCATCTATCTTCCCCTATCTCAGTGGGCGTGCCTCCTATTTCAAAAGTGATCATTAGCCAATCATTAATCTGGATCAGACCATCAGACCATTAACCAATCGTTAATCTGGATCCTGTTTAAACTCAGGCTGCTGATTGGGTCCCCAGTGACCTCTGACATGTGAGTTACCAAAGAAACACATCCGTTAAACAATGTATGACTGGGTGTCCTCATACATAAAACAGGTAGCTGTCTGGTTTTGTCTCCAGTAAAATCTCACAAATCTTCCCACGTGACACATAATCAATGTGCCGCATTTTTTGACATGTCGAGATTATGAATAAATGACACCAGTACCATGCCCATGACCCATTCCGTATTTCTTTCGCACTGACACTTTAAAAAGTGATGGATGGCTGGGTTGTAAAGTAAACATGGGGTTAAATCTCCTTGGAATGTGCGCAGGAAGACCACGCTCTGGTGCCAGTGGTCTCACCAGCACAGAGGCTGGCTCGAGCCAAGCAGCGCGTGCGCTCTGGAAAGCTTCTACTTGGGTGTTTTTTTGTTTTTCTGTTTTTTTTAAGAAGGGGGAAACGTTTAAAAAAAAGAAAAAAAGAAATCCTCGAGTACCGGGAAGAAGCGCCGCTGCCTTGGCCCCTGCCTTGTGGATGATAATGGGATGATTTTCCTTTGAGGCCATTAAGCTATCAGACTTTTCCAGAGGTGGATTTCACTGCTTTGGAATGTGTTTGATGCGCATTAACCTTTTTCGACCTAGGCAGGGCTTGCCTACACACTCTGCTGCATTTTTTTTCCTGCCTGTGGAATATGTGGAAATGTTGCCGTTTGATTCCACGACATGTTTAGTAATTCGAGGCTTGAATGATGGAAATCTTTTGAGATGAAAAACAGCACTTTTGGGGATCATTTTTTGCGTGTGCGCGGCTCGTGCCTAATCTCGCGCCTCAGCAGCCTGTTGTCTGTGTCCGAGGGAAAACGCACAACTTTACCACGAGCTGGAACCGGTCCTGTTGCGGGGGCTACAGCTGGTCTGTGCGGCACACCAGGGCCACAGGCAGGGGGCCAAGAGGCAGACCAACGGAGCGGTCCCGGTGTTCAGCCGCTGTGTGGTTGGACCGGGCATCCGGTGGAGCTCTGGAGCGGGGATGATGAAGTCGGTGGGGATTGTGATGATGAGTGGCCCGGCAAGGCGACCAGGCACCAGGGTCTTGCCACTAATATCTTTAGTGTTGTGCGCTCTCATCTTTCTCCCGATTTGCGCTCACTCGCACCCGCAGCCGTGCCAAGTGCTCAAACGAATCGGCCACACGGTTCGGGTAGGGGCTCTGCACGTTCATCCTCGCTTGCTCTCTGCTAGGGCTGTCAGCGGCTCTGAGGACTGGGGCAACGAAAGAGAGTTGACAGAAGAGCAGCAGTTGGAGTTGGAAAGACCGTTTAAAACAAGTGCCAGTGCGCCTGGGTATGGAAGCCTTAGGACTAGAGCGTCCGTTAACAGCCAACGGGGCGCAAACAGGAGTAAAAGCCAGGCACGGCAACGGGAGGAAAACACCTCGACGGAAAATCGCGTGTTCGCACCCCGAGACTCGGTTCTGCTCGCTGTCGAGGCTCTGAACCGGGCTGGGTTGCTACCCTACAATTTATCCTTGGAGATTGTCATGGCTGTTGGATCCACACTCGGAGAACTGCCCGCATTCTCCTTTTCCTCTACGGGCAACCCCGAAAACGAGGACCCGCTGTCCTTCGTGGAGAGTGTGTGTCACACTGTGGTCGTGCAGGGGGTTTCTGCCATGATCGCCTTTCCACGGAACAGAGACGAGTTCGTTAAGTTGGAATTCGTCTCACTCGCGCTTCAGGTACCTGTAGTCAGCGTTGTGCAGAGGGAGTTCTCGCGCCACAGTAAGGTAAAAAGTTATTTCCTAACTACATTTGGACTGTTAACTGTTGATTCGGCATACAACTGCAATGGGCTGTGTCTGCACTGGTGTGACGTGTTATAGAAAAATAATGCAAGAAACCTTACATCGCAGTCTGACAACCTCTTTAAAGTGCGTGTACACCATTGAACCGAATACATGTAGTTTAATTGATTAATTTAAATACGCGTGGATACAGACTACAGTGCACCACGAGCCATCAGTGTCCAACATTTAGGCCAGGGGCTCAGGTAAAAACGCCTCCTTCAGTGGCTGATTGTTGATGACCTTTCAGAAAAAGCACAGATCTTCCCATTCTTGTTCAGCGTTTACCTGGCAAATCAAAGATAAATGGCACAATTTAAGGTTGAGAAATGGCACAAGCTGGCTTTCATAACTATGAAACTCAGAAAAAAAGTTATATTAAACCGAATCAGAGACAAAAGCAGAGAAGGCGTTCTGTCCATGGTGCTGAAATCTACAGAATTTAAAGGTGGGTTCAGCAGAAGAAAAAAAAAGAACAGTGCTTCTCTTTTGCAGAATAAAATGTTTAAAAATGTTTTGATTGACAGTGTGCAACAACAGTGTGCACCCAGCAGCACATGCCCTGCGGTATAGATACATAAACAAATGCTTTGCTGATATTCAGAGTCCCACTATCTCTACATAAGTAGACGTTCAGCACTGTGGAGAAAGAGGTTACGGCAGTATAGTGCAGTCAAAACTCTGAGTTATAAGTCAGTGCGATGCTATATTTTGACATCTCATTTGCTGGACAACGGAGATGAAGGCAGACAACACTCTTTAGCTAAATCACTGTGTTGGCATGTACATTTATGAACACCTTTCCTTTTAACAAAGAAGTAAAAGGTCGCTCCTTTAGTCACCTACCTACTAATAATTATCAGGCCCATATCTAATAATGAAATTAGTGTCAGAAAACTGTAGCATACAAGAAAAACCCATTCGTGCAGAACTCAAGAGGTGAATCCACAAAATAAACCACGGAGGAGATTTTGAGTGCATTTCAGTGGTTTTACAATAAGGCAAAAACTTTCCTTCATTTTGTTATTACATTATACCACTGCAAATACCTTGTGTACAGTTCCTTGTGTATACCATATGGAGTCCAGACTTGGTAGGAAACCATTATATCACCATATAAACTAAAGTTTACAGTGGTGTTCTGAATTATTATTTTTAAATGCTAATATACACTCCCAAGGATTATTTAAATAAAGGGCTAATCCTTCAGTCCAAGTAAGCATTTCTTTTGGCACAAACATAGATTGCTTTGTAATTGTATCTCTTTATTTATTCAGACTTACATAAATAAGTCTAAAGTGTTAAAATGTTTTAATAGATGCACAACTTGTGGAAAATCAGAATACTTGTTGTTTAAACACAATCTAGATTGTTGTTCGGAAAATGAAACAATATTCCGTTTGTTAGTAATGTAAACACTACATTCATTAGCTTGGAGAGGCATCAGTAATAATTCTCAGGAGAAAACACCTCTTGTGAGTTTGCCCCTTATTTATTTGTGCTATCGAGCACAAGAAGAAATAGGCACACGCACTTTCCCAAAAATGATTTGGTATAATACACTGTAAACCTCTTTAATTGGGTGATGCTAATAAGAAGCGATATTGATATTGCAAGCGATCAGTGAGTGAAAGCTAACAATCTGCGTGTGTTTCTGAATTTTTAATATTCTGCACACAAACATCCAGAGGAGGGGCAAAGAATGTGTTTTTTTTATGCACACATCCAAACCCATTAGCTGGACTGAAGGGTTCTGGGATACTTGCCACCTACTAGGGTATAGTAACGTGTCTGTGTGTGTGTGTGGCTTTGTCAGACAGTTTGCGTCTGTTTATGTGTTGGTGTGTGTGTGTGCGTAAGAATTTGTGTGTGTTTCTAGGATAATATCTAATTTCCTGCTCTGTGCACAAGGAAGGGTTTCTCTGTAAGGAGTCAGCAGGTGTTTAAAGTCAAAACCGATTCCTAGAAGTGAAATAACGGTAATGGATACAGCTGACAAACCAAAAGTTAAGGATGATTGATTGATAGAGGAGTAGATGGGAAGACGGTTGAATGGAAGGATGAACATGTGCAAAAAGAAAGAAAAACTCACTAGGAAATAGTGTGTGCAGAGCTTGTGTGAGATTTTTTAGAGAAATGGCTTAACTCCCTTCTGACTCAATCTAGTTTCACTGGCAAATCCCAACTGCAGGCTGACAGCAATTTCTCCAAAACATTTTTTTTTTTTTTTTTGCGGAAAGTGCGAAAACTTTTTGGATGTCTTGAGATGATCTCATTAGTGTTTATTTTCTCACTTTGTTTGACCTTGAGATTTTTTATCCTGGCAAAGTTTAAAGACAACGTTCACAGCTGAAAATTTGTGTAATACAATGAATCATCAAAAAAAACCAAAAAAAAAAAACGTTGATAACGTGATCTGCCCACAGTATGTTATGTAAGTGTCAGAATGATGAAGCTGCATGAGAATATGGAGATTATGGAGCAAAGGATAAAGTGACCGCAGAGTAAAGGAACTGGGCTTGGAGTTGTGGTGAGTGGTTTTGATAGCAGGAAAGGGATGAGAATTTAGCATATAAAAGGCAAAAAACTGAGGAACTCTTGGCAAAAGGAAGCTCTCTGGGAAAGACCAGTCATCTCTGATAGGAGGACTTAGTTTTAAAGTGGAAATATATCCCATGCTGACCCAGAGACGGTGGAAAGATAGCTACATACACATATATATATAGAAAGACAGAGCATCTTCACTGAGAAGTTAAAGAAGATATGCAAATATCCACTGCTACTTATTCCAGTTATGTGTCAGCACCAACTGTTTGTGAAAAATCAACTTTGCTATCATAAGGTATGCACCATTATCATGATGTATGTGCAATATATATACCATATAAACACTTTATTAGCTATACTGATCCAATATAATCAGACCTACAGAAAACATGCATAAATTCTGTCTATACTGTGCAGCCTCTCCACATAGCACTATGCAAATGGTCATTCAGTTTGAGTAGTAGATTTGCAATCTTTGAAACATCCACCATTGTAAAAGTATATGTGGTATAAAAAAGTATAATTGGCCCGTGGTAAATACTAAGTTTAATGTATGTGCAAGAATGCCTTTAAGGATTAAGAGCAGTCTAAGCTCAAACCTTTGGCTCCAGTTTCCATCATGATGTCAAGAGAGTGGATATCATTAACGCAATCATCTCAGCCACACGGCTCTAGCTGTGATCACTGCAGTATCTCCCAGTGTTCAAACCTGTTTGTGAGGGTCATCCAATCAGAAGAAACTTGGCTTCAAGGGGAGGCTGGCCTTGAAGGGAGGCAGTCTCGCACAGAGGATGAACTGAGAGTGCAGATAGATAAGGATTATTTTGAACTGTGGACCATCCACAGCTTTTCTAGTGGAGTACAAAAAATAAAAAAATATGAAACTGCTACTGAGCGTAATAAGTCTTCCATAACAATTCAGTTGTTCTGCAATGCATTAGTTTAACTAAATGAGTTAACTAACCACTGCATTATGATAACAACCAGTAGCTAGTTATTGTTTTCAATACAATAATTCCTCTAATCAACGGAAAATCAATAACCAAGTCATTACCATTTTACTGGATTTGTCCACTGGTGCATAAGTCTGTCAGTCCATGCATTTTTTACTATACAGCAAGCTCTGCAAGTTTCTTAGCACAACAAGTCGCAGCTAATGTTTTTAGATGTGGAAATCACAGGGGAAAATCATTTTTTGAAGCAAGGAGTGAAAAAAAAAAAAAAAAGAGAGCACAGTTACAACAGAGCCGGGATTTCACAGCACACCGAAAGCAGCAGATCTCTGTATTTATGTAGGAGAGCAAAGAGCCACACTCTGTACAAATTTTTTTCCTGTTTATTTACATGAAGAACAAAGAGAGGGTTACAGATTTATGGAGATCACAGTGCAGAAGTGCTGCAGTGGAAAATAATCCATCCAATCCTCCTGGAGAATGAGAGCAGGTGAGACTCTGATGCCCTGTGGACTGCATTACCATTTCCCTCCCTGATAGAGGACTTTAAAATCTGAAATAAAACATTTGCAATTGCTTTTGTAGGTGCTTTTGTTTCAGCAATAATCCATCCGTGTATATGCAATAAGCTGATTAATAAATATCTTATTTGCATGTCTATTAGACAGAGTGATTAATGGGATAAATCAAATTAAACAACAGATTAATCTAATGAACTTTTTTGTGGAAAGCTTGTGTAAAAGTTGTAAAGTCAATTAAAGTAAGTCGCTCAGGCCCCTTAAATATGTTTGATTCTGTGTTTGGAGCTGTGGGTGCAGGCAAGCAAACAAGTGTGCGACTGATTAAGTGGCATATTGTATACTGGGTACAGTATGCCAAGGTATACTGACACCGATCTGGCAGCTCGTGCAGCTCTCTGACCTATTTAATATTAATTTAAGTATTGCAGGGCTGAGCATGACATCTTTAAAAATGTATCTGCTCTTATCTTGTGGCTCACTATAATCCTGTGGGTGGAGTGCATTATTTGTGTAGTCTGCATTTAACTGATTATTGTAAACAAATGAGCAAATTTATTACCACCAGGAAAGAACTATGCCAATGAAAGAGTTTCAGATCAGAGCACAACACTAAAGAACTGAGTGTTTTGTTAACAAGGTATGTCTTTTGGAACCAACCAGTGTAGAACAACTTGAAACCTGATATAAATTTTTCACCTTAATAGCGAATTTTGATTATTTATTCTCTGGCAGTAATGTCTTTGGACACCTGCTGAGTTCAATATTGATTCTCCTTTTATCGTGTTTCTATTTTAACTCTAATCTATTCTGAGACTCTTGAAGAAAATGTTTCAACTGCTATTACACCAACACGATCTTTCATTTATAATTTGAATACATCAGCGTGCAAATAAAAAAGACTTTCCTAACCTTTCGTGAGCATAAAATTAAATAAAACCGAAACTAGAACTAGAATGATAAGCTGCAAATTTGCAGTTTCTGGTGAAATTGCCGTGTTACTGCCGTGAGCAGCGACTTGCTTTCAGAAGCCAGCGAAAAGCACATAAAAATAGTCCTGTAAGCGACCTCATGGTGGTGCTGTTTTCAAAGTGGATTGGATTGGATTGGACAGTGCATGTATGACACCATTAAAGAGTTAACTGTTAAGAATGGATCTTAGTTCTTTAGCTTTTAGTGAACTTGAGTAGCAGTGACTTGTGGCAAGCAATATTCGTTATTGTACTTTAAGGCAAACCTTAAATTTGGCACGGGTGTAAAGACAGCAGGAGTACCAGGTGTGGTCCTCTGCTGATATAGCCTGTTATCTTTAATGTACAACATGTTTACATTGAGAGGTGCTATTCGGCATACCATGGTTGTAATGCAGAGTTATTTGAGTTACATTTTCTTTCCTATTGGCTCTAAGCAGCATAGCTATTCTCATCAGACTTATGGCATTTTTAGTTTAAGAACTTCCACTTATTGAAAAGTTTCTCGTTTTTCAGCCATTCTCTGTAAACCCTGGTGACAGTTGTGTGGGAACATTTCAGTAGATCAGCAGTTTCTGAGACACTCACACCAGCCTGTTTGGCACCAAAAACTATCCCACAGTCAACGTCGCTTAAATCACATGTTTTCCTCAGTCTGATGCTTGTTTTGAACTTTAGCAGGTTGACTTGACCATGTCTACAGGCTTAAATGCATCGAGTCTCTGCTATGTGACTGGCTGATTAGATATCTGTGTTAATGAGAAGCGTATATAATAAATTGTCAGGTCAATGTAAATAACAGGGGGCTGGGAACTGTTAATCAGCCAGTATTTGTTAGTTAATTTAATTTTAGGGGCAAAGTAAAAAAAAAAAAAAAAAAAAAAAAATAAATTAAAAAATAAAAAAAAAAAAAAAAAAA
>VUQR01016743.1:34381-48552 GCA_015108515.1 Hemichromis elongatus
TACCACAGTATTTCAGTTGCTTTCACCAAGTAAACAATCTCATCGCATGGGCAAAAATAATTTATTTTTCCTAATTTCATTTTTAATCCAAACAATCTTTCATCTTTTTCAGTAGGCATCATTATGCTGTTCATCGCTAATGCCCACTAAAGTGAAAAGAACTGAACAGAGCTTTAAAATGTAACATCGAAAGGAAGCCTGAAATGATAATTACTGAGCCTCTTGAGAACATACAGTTGTAATTTATGTTACTGGGATTTGGTGTTGCTTGTGTTTCGATGGTACTCACATCTTAAGAAGTGCTCTGTCTAATAAGAACTGAGTTTTCTTAGACCTTCTCTCAAGCCGCTTTATATTGTAAAGACCCTATAATAATAGGGATGAAACCCTAGTAATCAAATGACCCCAACTCAACCTGCTGAGAGTGAGGGAGAGAGACAGGACAGGAGACACACTGTGGGAGAGAGTCAGAGATTATTAATATAACTAATGATTAAACTCAAAATGTTTTTTGAACAGATAGTGGGTGAAAATAGGTGAGGGAATGACATATGATACACACATATATACACACAGAAGTAGTGTGTAATTACAAACGGTCAAGTGGATTTTCTTTTCATTGGTTATAATCCCAAACGGTTTGGAAAAATGCTCAAACTCATCCATCCATTTTCCTCCACTCAAACAATTCAGGGTTGTGGTGGGGATGGAGCCTACCCCAGCTCCCATAGGGTGAGAGGTGGTGTGCACCCTGGACAGTTCACCAGTCTGTTGTAGAGCTAATACACAGAGACAGACAGCCATTCACAACTGTGAACATGACGTCCATGTATTTGGATTGTGGAGACAGAGAACCCACACAAGCATGGTGTAAATATGCAAACTCCATACAGAAAGACCATATGGCCAGTGGATTTAAAACCAGGACATTCTTCCCGTGAGGATATAGTGCCAACCTGTGAACAGCCAGGTTGGTACACAAAAAAATTTATAAAAAAAATGTAACCTATATCTCTCTGTTTGATACTTCGAATGTCTTTGATCACAAAAAACAAGAAATTGAATTTAGTCCACAGAAAATATTGACTTTTTTAGTATAATTCTAAGTAATTTAAGAGCATTGAGTTCTCAGACAGCACGAAACCTTTAAGAGCTAGCATTTAACTGCATTGGTATTTGTGTGCAACAGAGATAGACTTCATTGTGTTCATTTTAGACAAACAAATCAAATCATATTAGATTACAATCCTGTTCTCTTAAGACTTCCTGTGAGAATATTGTCTACAGTTATACTGAACATGTGTATCCACTGAGCCCAGAGTTAGAGTTATCATTGACTTTTGACTAGGTATCACTCTTTGCAAATATAATAAGTATATATAGTTAAACATTTTCCCAATCTTTTAATGATGTGTGAAATTAAGCGTGTGTCCGGTAAAACTGTGTACCCTTCTGCTCGCCTTTTTTCTCTTCCAAGATCAATCACAATGGTCCCCGCGTCTTTTTTTTTTTTCCCTGACACTTCTTGTTTTCTCTTTCTCTTCATTCTCCTCAGATTTGTAGCCAACACATCATTTGAAGGCCAGAGCGGTTTCATATCCAGCATCAGTCAGAGCCAGAATGTCATCTCAGAAGCCCATCACTACATCTGGTCCCTCCAGCTGGATCCCTTAGGCCAGCCAACCTGGACCCGCCTGGGACGCTGGCGCAGGGGGAGAATTCTGATGGACCCAGCAGCCTGGCCAAACCATCCAGGTTCTGGAGGAGGTGGCGATTGGCGCCGACCTCCACGGTTGCACATGCGAGTGGTGACACTAGTGGAGCACCCATTTGTATTCACCCGTGAAGTGGATTCGGATGGGTTATGTCCTGCCGGGCAGCTGTGCCTGGACCCGCTTACCAATGAATCTTCAGTTTTGGAAGGACTTTTCCAGAACCTCAGAGGAACCAATGGATCTGTTCCCACAGATCTAAAGAAATGCTGCTATGGCTACTGCATTGATCTATTGGAGAAACTGGGGGAGGACATGGGCTTTACTTTCGATCTCTACATTGTTGGTGATGGGAAATACGGGGGGTTTAAGAATGGTCGTTGGACAGGCTTGGTGGGTGATCTTCTCAGTGGTGCCGCCCACCTGGCAGTGACATCTTTTAGCATTAATTCAGCCAGGAGCCAGGTGATTGACTTCACCTCACCTTTCTTCTCCACGAGCCTAGGAATTCTGGTCAGTGTTGCTCTTCACTCTCTGACTTTTTTTCTCCTCCTCTTTTCCTCTCCACTTCTTCTCCTCATTTCTGTTATTCTTTAGCCCATCTCGCTTTGATATGTGCCATTGACCTCACCTCAACTCTCTCCTCTTGGTATGCATGCGGTCAGTATCAATATGGCAGTTTTAACACTGCCAGCCATACATTATTGGATTCTAATGCAATCCCATATGCTGGGCTGTACTGGGGGTTGTACAGCTTCGCAGAAAGAACTTATTATTACAATTACTGAAGCTAGTCTCAACAGCTGACAGGCATAAGTATGGTGGTAATCACTATTGTTTCTTTTTGCTAGTGTGCTGCTATAGATGTAGATGTTCTGCTTTATTTACAGTGGATGTATTTTCTATTATCTGTATTTTTTCTTTTTCCCATTCCACTATAAGTATCTCTCTTACAAACAGCAGTGTCAGAAACACCATTTGCTTCACAATCACTGGACTGTGAAACCAATTTTCTCCAATTGAGGCAAGGGTACTATAATGAATTTGCACCATCCCACTGTGATCTGGTTTTATTATTATAGAGTTTATTTGTAGTGAAGGGAGATGGAGGATGGGGAGGGGGGCTGATAGGAACTTTCAATAATAGTCCTAATTAATGTCTTTCAAAAACACCACTTTTCCTCTGATTTATGAAACATTGAGAAAAACTGTAATTTTTGATAATTACAGCATCTTTTCAGCTTTGCAATATTCCTTATGCAGTGTTTTTTTTTTACCACCCATCTATTCCCACCTGCCCAGGTGCGTACTCGCGATACAGCTGCACCCATCGGTGCCTTTATGTGGCCTCTACACTGGTCCATGTGGCTCGGCATCTTTGTCTCCCTCCACGTCACCGCCATCTTCCTCACTCTGTATGAGTGGCACAGTCCATTTGGTATGACGCCACGTGGACGCAACCGCGACCGAGTGTTCTCCTTCTCCTCGGCACTTAACGTGTGCTATGCCATTCTCTTTGGAAGAACAGTGGCCATCAAGCCACCAAAATGCTGGACTGGGCGTCTGCTGATGAACCTATGGGCCATCTTCTGTCTATTCTGTCTGTCCACCTATACTGCTAACCTGGCTGCTGTAATGGTTGGGGAGAAAACCTATGAGCAATTGTCGGGAATCCATGATCCAAAGGTAAAAAGACCTGTATAGTAATATGGGGGAAAAAGCCTTTAGTCACCACTCATATCTTTATATTTGTTAGGCAAATGGAAAATATACACAAAGATTTATTGAGACATCCAGTACATTGGAAAATATAAAAGGAGAACAAATGTTTGCTCGGTTCTAATGAGCTTGAAAATGAGTTGGTATCACAACCTTTGTTCTTCAACACAGCATGAACCTTACAGTAATTTATTTAAGCAGTCTTCAGGAATAGTTCTACAAGCTTCTTGAAAGACATTCAAAGCTCATCTTTAGATTTTCACTGCATTTTGTTCTGTTTATTGTCAAAATGATCCCACACTCCGGGGAGGCAAATCCACATAGTCCACTGTCTATTTTTCTGTGGAGGTATGATTTTACTACAACTTAAGCCCTTAAATTAGATATATTGAGTGTGATAATGAGTACAACGTTTTCCTGTATTTATCTTCATATTATTAAATTATAATAACAAATTATAATCAAAACATTTTGGTTCTGAGATGTTTTTTTTTTTCTAAATGAATTTCATTGAAACAAATATTTAAAATGTCTAGGGGTTATTTGTTTGCTTTTGTATTTACATTGATGTTTCATTAACTTAAAATTTTTACTCAGCAAATATACTCTTTAATTAAACACCCATGTAAGGACATGTGGGAATGAAAGTAATTAATTGATTTTCGGCAGCTCATTAACTCTCTGAATTACAAGAGAGTCAGCATGTTCGAGACAAAAGAAAAGAAACAAATTAGTGTAAAGAAACAAAGAAAATGTAAAGCAACAAAGTTTTATGATTTGAGTTTTAAAGGTGTTTTGTTTTATTTCTTCTTTCTTGCAGTTGCACCATCCCTCTCAGGGATTCAGATTTGCTACAGTGAGAGAAAGCAGCGCAGAGGACTACGTCAAGAAGAGTTTCCCCGAGATGCACGAGTACATGAGAAGATACAATGTCCCAGCAACGCCAGATGGCATACATCATCTCAAGTAAGACTAAAGGATGCATAAAGGCCACATATAGCAGACAGGCAGACATACGTTTTGTTTTTTTTTGGAGGACCATAAGCAAATCTTTACTGATTTTTGCTTAGTCAGCTACTGCTCTCAGCTTTCCTAATATCCGCTCAGCTAGGTAACTTCTCTAGTCATCGCCCCTGAAAATCAACTTCTGTTTAGTTACACAAGTGAAAAAAAAAGAAAGTGTATCATCCTTGATAAAAAAAAAATATATAAAAAATAAGACTGTGTGCATACCCAATGAAAGCCAGATTTGAAAAAGAAAAATGAGAAGAAAATTGCATCCCTGCTGCTGTCATTCCCCACCACAAGCCTGCCTGTTCTCATTCAGATCTTACCCTCCTCTTTTTCCTGCCACTGCTGTCATCCTCAGCCCTTTCAACATTCAACTAGCATCCCCACGGAGCATAACAGAATATAGTTTGTTTACTTTTTTATTTTTTTAAAGACTGCAGGTCTCTAGCATAGAGCACAATTTGAACGGATGAAACGAGATTTCTTTTTTACTGAGCTTGTAAAATGCTGATTAGAGGGAAAGCAAAAATGTAATCTTTACAAAATTACAACTCGGCAACAAGACAGTATACAAATGGGCCACAATACAATCCTCTGCGTAGGGATTTACTTTACTATGGACTAAGCATTATGTATATACATACATATGCTTAGTCACTTGTGTACAAATAGATTGATAGTATATCTCTAATATATACTGCAGTAATTGCACTAAAGCTTTCATAGAAGTGTAAGTATACTTGTTTTTCTTGGATTTTGCTTTGGGTCACATCTTTTGTCATATTTTGATAATTAATTCAATGCACTGCCTGTGGGGTGGAGGAATGTAGTCTTTTCAGCTTCAATGTTTATTTGAGGGGTAATTAGAGTGAGGTCGGCTCTAGTGAGCAGTGTTTTCTTTTCTTTCTTTTTTTTTCCTAATAAGAACGGACCAACTTTCCAAAGTACACAATGCTATGTAGAAATCATTTTTATCTTTGGTTTCCATGCCAGACTGCTGTTTAGGAAAAAAATGGTGTATTTATAGGTGTAATGTTCTCCCCCTCCAACGCCTTGCTAGTGTTGACAAACAGACTAAACTCCATGCTGACCATTTTATAAGCTGCACTTAGACATAGCCAGGTCAGTCTGCTGAAGTTCAAACTACACATCAGAATGCAGAAGAAAGGTCACTAAAGTGACTTTGAATGAGGCATGGTTGTTGGTTCAAGACTGGCTGGAAGTTTCCCACTGAATCACCTTAGGGAAATTCTCTAAAGAAGAGAAAATGTCCAGTAAGCTGCAGTTCTCTGGGTGAAAATGCCACGCTTGTGTCAGGGGAATATGACAAGACTACATTGATCTGATGGAAGGCAACAATAACTCAATTAACCACTCATTGCAATCATGGCGTGCAGCAGAGCATCTTTGCATGTCAAACCTTGAGGTACATGGGCTACGACCACACCAAAGGAACACTCCTGTCAGCTAAGACTCACCAAACCAACAAATCACCAAATCAACCAACAAAGAGCAAGCAGTTCAGCTGAATATTGAGTGTATTAACGAGGAGGTAAACATTACCAACTAAAACTAGGTTTTAAGAAATCTTGTCAATAATTTTAGAAACATGCTGATGACCCTGACAGTGATCGTGGGAATGGTAAATAAGAGTGTGCCACACTGGCCATTAGAGCACACTCTTATTTATCAAATGGTTAATAACCAAAAAACAAAACAGCTAAACAAAATTTCGGTGTATATGTAGCACACATTGAGAAATGCTTGAGACAATACAGTAATTTAGATGACTGCTTGGAGTTGTCATCCCTGCACACTAGGCACCGATTACAGCAAGCGCTTCTGATTTTTATCAGGGCAATTTTTTTGTTTTGTTTTTTCAATAATGTTTCAACTTTAATGACCATGTCTCACCAGTGCTACTGAAACAAAACTAACAACACCACTGACTGCAGCCTGTCTTCTTTATAATTAGAGCATTTGGAAAACATTCACTGGCTGAAGCATTATAAGCCATCAGACAGCTGTCATGTACCATTATGGCTGCCCTATTAAAGGATATATAGGGAATACTACTCTAATATGACAGAGAAGACAATTTATTAGAGAGCAATTTCAACCTGCGAGTGTACTTCAAAATGCAAAGACTTATCCCTATGACCCCACAGTATAATGGAAACTCGGGCTTTAAATAAAAGTACACCACAGTCATTTTGATGTTTTCCATTCATGCAAATATGTGATTTATATATAGATGATGTAAAAAGGGATGCATTATGATTTAATCGTATTGGTTTGCTGGATGGCTGATGTCAAGATATTGCTTTGGCCATAAATGACATGCTGTGGTAAGAGACCAAGGATGCAAGCTGCAGCATAATTCAGCCGGTAATAATGAACAGGCAGCTTGTGGGGAGAAGATAGCGCAAGATTTCAAACGCTGTCCTTGATAACAAGAAAAACACAGTATATCTTGAAAAAGTCTTTGTAGTGTTTGTATCCCGGTAGACTCTAGCTGTCAGTAAAGACATTTTAAAGTTGATTTGTAAAAGCCTCTCAGAGTGTTGTGACTTAATATCTCAACTCTATATAACAGACTTGTGAGGAATACAAATAAATTGGCAAAACCTGTAGGCAGGCAGTAATTTTCCTGGAAGGTAGCCAATGAAAGGATTGGGGAAAAAGAGAGGCAAGGCCAGCATCAGAATTATGAAGTTCAAACAAGGCAAAAATATTTGTCGAATCATGTACATTTCATTTTCAGTGATAATTTCTGGGTGCGCTAAGCTGCCATTTAAAAGGCTTTGTAAAGCGCCCACAAGCACAAAGAAAAACAATAAATTCCTGCATGCTTTTATGCTTTATTTGCTGCTTTCGGTTTCATTTTCAGTTTGTATTGTGCACTAAGTAGCATCATGTCTGCGGTCGGTCTTCGTGCTTTTCCGTTAATGAAACTGTATGTTTTGATTCCCAGAGAAGAAAAATGCAAACAGTTTTCACAGGCTCTATATATTCAGTTTGTTGGACCTGTTAAAACAGAATGACTGAAGGTGAACTTCATTCTTTCTACTCACCTTGTGAAGTCAGAGAAGTGACACGAGAACAGACGCAGGAAAAAATAAGCCTCAGAGTCGCAGAAGAAGAGTGAGACAATGAGCTAAGGTTCATTTAAGTTACTGTCTCGTGAGGTGGTGAAGATGAATTTTTCATGTCAAATTCAGAGCGCGCCTTAAAATAGTGTGAAAGATTTGCTGTTGGTCACTTCATATTGGGAGAATGGCTCAGTGAGTCTTGCTAATTATCCATCTATCACATTGCGAATGCCACGCAGTTTGTTTGTTTTAAAAGGCATTATTTTGATGTAGTATTACAGAGTTAAACTAAATATTACCAACACAATATAAAATACCTTATACTTAAATTCATATTATGTTTGCAAACATAATATGCATCTCTTATTGTTTAGCTTGAGGAATGATGGCAAAATTTGTGTAAACGGAAATGTTTAATTTCATCACCATGCTGTGCTGGATGAGTGGTACGAATGTGCACAGAGTGCTTCCTGCACCTGCAGTGTACTTAGAGTATGTTGTTTTTGCTTACAGGGCCGACCCTCAGAAACTGGATGCATTCATCATGGACAAAGCACTGTTGGACTATGAGGTCTCCATAGATGCAGACTGTAAAACACTAACAGTAGGAAAACCTTTTGCAATTGAAGGTAAGGTGCAAGCATATTAATTATGAACATTTGAGATGAAATCTATCACTTCTCTGACATGTGAATAGTATTCACCGGCTCTGGTTTTTAATCATCACCCGATTTTAAGAGGCCTTTCTGCATGACTGCAGGCTAACTGACCACGAGAAATTTTAGAACAAGCCTAAATTTAACAATATCAATCACTCAACGTTTACACACTGGTTAATCTTTTGGCTTTCAAAAGCTTACACTCTCCAGTGTCTACTGTTAATCTGTGGTCCATTTAGAAAGCCTCTTCCTCCCGCTGTGAAAATGTTCCCGTGGCGGTTGCTTCCATTACAAGCCATCGTAGTCCCAGATTCCAGCGGTGTTGTTAATTACTTAATGCATCCTTAAGCCTTCAGGATACAATACACATCAATCAGCACGCTTTCTACCAAGGAAAGGTACTTTTGTAATTGGCTGTTGCTTAATTTGTCACACTTTCCTGGCCTACTAAGACGTTCAGAGATATAATGATATTATCAAGCTTTGCTTTGGAAAAATTATGACTTTTTAAAGTAAAAAAGCTAATTTATCCAGACCTCCAAGCATATCCGCTCAGCATCTTGTTTTTCCTATAACTATAAACCAGGGAAAGAATACAATAGCAGCATGAAAGTGGCATGAAAAAAGGGAAAATGTTTTTGCAATATGACAGAAGAATAATCGCTAAAGAGTCTCCGTGTGTGTTTGTGTGTGTCCAATGGCAGGCTATGGCATTGGCCTCCCTCAGAACTCTCCACTCACTTCCAACATCTCGGAGCTTATTAGTCAGTACAAGTCAGATGGCTTCATGGACATGCTGCATGACAAATGGTACAAGGTCGTTCCCTGCGGGAAGCGCAGTTTCGCTGTGACTGAGGTAAGATTAAAGTGAGGCAGTGTAGGGAAGATAGAGCGTATTTATCATTTCATTATATCATAAATTATCATTTCTTTAATTTTAAAATCAGAACAATATAATTTAACGCATTTGTCTCATTTTTATCACTTACTCAAATCGTACTCAAGTTTCTTTGCTGTCAAATATTTATGTGGAAATGCTATTTGAAAGCTCTGAAAGGTCTTATGTTCATACAGTGACTTCTCTTTTATATTTTTGTCATCAAACATAATGTTTACTTAATGCATGCCTACTTCTGATAATTATGCTACAAGATGTCAATGCAAAAGAGGCAAATTTCTCAAGTAAATCATAGTATTAGAAATAAATGTTTTATTAGAAATATAATACTTGTTGTTTCCGGCCATATTTCTCTCCAACTGTGACTTCAAACGCTCTAAAAGCAGCTCCTATAGCTCAGTGCAAACTGCACACAGCATACTGCACTTGATCCTTTTGTACTTCGTTCTCATTTTTTTTTTCTTAGCTGCCGTGCGGATGGCAACATAATGTCTGTCGATCACAAGGATGTCGCCCCCAAATAAGCGCTCATGATTTGTGCCTTTGAACGACAGCATCTGCTAAATACTTAATCTCAAATGTAAATTACCATTTTATGAGCTCAGAAGCAGTAGTTGTGGCGATGTGGTACGTCGCATTGCCACAGATTCAATGTCACCTGAGTGAATCATCTCCCAGTGTGTAGCAGCTAGACGTGTTATAGATGCTATCTGGAGCTGCAGACATTTAAATTGCTCCGGGTACAATTCATTTTGCTCCATCGTACCTCAGTCTGCCTAACGTTATGGCGGAGAAAGCTGCTCAGCTGATATTTAACTTCATCAGGGTGTGTATTTCAATTTTTAGCCTTGCAGAATTCGCAGTACGGTGATCATGTGCTCACTTAGGGTTCTCAGATTATTGATAAGGTTGTTAAACATCAAGTATGTATCACTAACTTGAAATGAGCTGAACTGATTTCTAAACTTTGTTGTTCGCTTGCATACATCGGGCAACATCAGCAGGGACCTCGTGTCATATAAGCGATATGAGTTACTGACAAGGTTGGCCCAGTTTAGCCCTGCTCAGCACTTTTTTTTAGCCATCGTTTATACCGATGAGTGACTACCAGCAGCAGTAAGCCTAAGGATTTTGAAAAGATCTGATGGATTGGCTTCACTGAGGTACAGTAGCCAAACTCTCTGGCATATACCCAGCTCTCTGTCACCCCAAAGAATCGGATCCCATTTGAAGTAATAAAATCAATACCAATAAATTGCATATTATTCAATTACCTAGCATTAGGGGGGGGCAAACTTAGCATTACCGAGAAATAAATGGCGATAAAAGAAGTGAAGATGATGAAGTGGTGTGCTTTTTTATCGATTTTTTTCTTCTGCTAATTTATGCAGTCAAATGGTGAGCGATAACAGCACCATGAGATTGTTGTGTTTAGTGGCTTGTGTGACCAAACACTTGTAGCATGTAGTATGTGTTTACATGTGCTGAGCCTCCTAATGAGGAATGTTGGAGTGTGCTCTTGCACACAGACTCAAATGTGTTCTTTATCTACTGAAGCTGGAGTGTTAGATCGGATTAATGTCATGTATATACACTAAGCTCATCTTGACTTTAAAGGATACCACAGTAGGTTTTTTTCTCCTATCCCAATGGATTTCTATAGAGTTTTAAATATAATCCAGCACAGCCAAAGGTTACTATTGTCTTTATTCGACAACTTTTCAGAAATCATCATCTTCCACCCTCTAAAATTTCATTACGGCTAGCGTGCCAAGTCACAAAAAATGCATTGGCAAATTTAATCCATCATGTATTCTTCACCAACATGACTTTATAATGTAATCACTGCAGCTGCCCCGGTATCAAAACGCTATTGCACACTCAGCACTAAAAGGATTCTTATGAGAATATATGTACATCTGCAGTAACTGCAACAAGTGGTCAGTTAAGCAAAGTGTGATACCACGTTTGTAGATGGCTACACGTACGGACTCGCACAATAATACGGACACATTCAGGACAGAGCGAGTGTAGATTAAGATGTGAAGGAGGCAATCACAATCTCGATCGTAAGTGTGATATCTCAGAGGGATTTTCTTATATTTCAGAAGAATGAGAAAACCTGTTCCAAGAGATTTGAAATTAGATTCATGAGGCGTTTGCCCTTAATTTGTAAAATTACTTCAGATTTCCAATCCTCTGAAAAATGATTCTGTTTTTATTTAAATGAAACGAACAATTTTTACTTGTGACTGACTGTTTATTGTCCAGTTTGGTGGCTATCACCCTTCATTTTCTGACCAAAATAAGCTAATAATCCATAAATCACATGTAAGCAATACATTTAATATATAATTTTTTGCATTGTGTGTCTGAAATAATTAGACAATGAGAATGTCAGGATATAAGATATAAGTATAAAGTGTAAATATAAATTCTCCCACTCTAAAGTGTCATTTGCAGTAAGACAGTACTCTATCCAGTCCTGTGAAAATCACCCAATATTACAAATTCAGTTATAAAACCATCTTTAGCAGGAATAACTTAAAGTACTTATTTTCTATATGACTTTGCTAGGCCCTCACACTATTGTGTGACTTAGACTGGGTCATTGCAACACCTTGATTCTTTTCTTTTTCAGCCATTCTGTTGTAAAATGTTTTGTGCTTCACTGTCCTGAGATCATTGCCCTGTTGCATGACCGACGTCAAGCTTCAGCTGTTCGTCAGATGGCCCAGCATTTGGCTCCAGAATAGTTTGGTGCAGGGGTCCTGTGGCTGCAAAACCAACCCAAATCATCACCACTAAAGCAGCCTGCTTGACAGATAGTATGAGGTGTTAATGCTCATATGTTTTGTTTGTTTTTTGCCAAATGTGATGTAGTGCATTACAGCCAAACAGCTTTGTTTTGGTCTCATCTGTTCAAAAGACATTGATCCAGACGTCTTGTGGTTTGTTCAGATTCAACTTTGCAAACGTAAACAGTTCTATCATGATCTTTTTAAAGCGAAGAGTCTTTCCTTGCAGCCCTACTAAACAGGCGACACTTGTTTGTTTGTTTTTTTAAATCATACTGTCATGAACTTTAATATTTAATGTGCTAACTGGGGGCTGTAACATTTGAGGTGTTGCTCCTGGGTTTTTTGCAGTTTCTCTGAGCTTGCGAGGTCTGACCTCTGAGTAATTCTGCTGGGAAATCCACTCCTGGGAAGATTGTGGCATTGTGTTAACAAACAACTGAATGCTCTAGACCAGTAAATTGCCAGAGCCTTTACTTTTAATAGTCAGTTGCATAGCATCCTTCAAAAACAATCTGTTTCACTTGACTGTTCATGGATTGTTTTTAAACATCTGCTTCTCCATATGCATATCTGAATACACAAACCCTAAGTAACCTGCTTTATCCTTCCCACCTTTTCACTTTATCAGTCTTCTCTATCATATACTGATTGTCTTACTTTCTTTCTCTCCAGACGCTGCAGATGGGTATAAAGCATTTTTCTGGTCTGTTTGTGATGTTGTGTGTGGGCGTGGCTTTATCTCTGCTGACCACCATAGCAGAACACATTGTGTACAAGCTGGTGATCCCAAGGGTCAAGGAGCCACGCTTCAAATACTGGCTACACACAAGCCAGGTACGGACGCGACTCACACTCAAACACACATGTGGTGACCGCGACTATGATCACACTATATTTTAAAAATAGTTTGTGCAAGCAAATATGAAAAATCTACTAAAATTAAAAAAAGAAAGAATATTTTTTAACTGCAGTTTCAGTTTGCTAATTCTGTGCATTTGTTTTTTGTTCTTGCTTCATTGTTGCTGCTCATGCTGACACTTAAAAATCAGACAGATCATTTACAGTAAGCACTTAACAGCCAACTTGTTGCTTCTTCTCCAGAGATTACACCGGGCCCTCAACTCAGTCTTCACTGATGACAAACTACCGACTATTACAAAGCTCGAAAAGAGGTACTGTTATTGTCTTTAAAGAGTGGACATTGTATCATTTCAGTTTGGTCTTTCATCATCTGTACTTGAAGAAACATCCATCCCTAAGTGAGCGAACCGAATGTGCTCTGAGCACATTTATTTTTTATTATTTATGAATTGTTGACCATTTTTTTTGTTGCCTTCATCGCCACATTACAAAAATTCAGTATATGGTGCATCAGATCCATTTTAGGCTGCTCTAAAGTACACTTTACAACAGTTTTTTGCAGGTGTGATGTAAGAAGTGTTTATTAAATGCTACTTATTTTCCCTTCACTTTGGATTATTAAACCCAATAACACAGTTACATGTTACAAAAAAAATACACATTACAAAAGAAGGGTGAAAAAAGCCACTAAATGTAATGCATGCTGAAATAGATCGCACTGACCGAGACTGAAAATGCAAACGAGGTGTTCCTGCAAAAAGCCAATAATTCAAAGATAAATGGTGCATTGGCCAAATTTTAAGCTGAACAGTAAGTGACATCAATTAACATCCAAATGGAAGTTAAGGGACCCGTTTTTAATCAAAAACTAAATAGAAAGGTCAATCTGTTGGAAGCCAATTATCAGTGAGGGAAATTGAGAAAATAATCTCACGCTGACGTCACGTGGTATTGTTGGAAACCGTGGGTGAGAAAGGGAGAATCAGTAAATCATGAATGCTTCTTTATGTAGGCACTTTCAGTGTCCTTTGCATGTGGCCATTTGTACACATTATCAAATCAAATCAAATCACTTTTATTGTCACATCACATGTGCAGGTACACTGGTACAGTACATGCGAGTGAAATTCTTGTGTGCGAGCTTCACAAGCAACAGAGGTGTGCAAAAAATACAATAACACAAAGCAAGCAAAATATAAGAATGGCTAAATCTGAGAGTAATAAATATATGTACAATATAAGAGTGTATGCATTACTGGATGTGTATACTAAATATGTTTTTCTACGTGTGTGTGTGTGTGTGTGTGTACATATTTTACAAATTAAATAGAGTAAACAATAAAATAAAATATATAAATTATACAGAGGTTGGTAGTTGGAAATTGAAAAACAAGTGGCATTCATATACAGTATATAGC
>VUQR01016744.1:48067-62548 GCA_015108515.1 Hemichromis elongatus
TAAACATACTTTAATAAGTCGCCATGTATTTATCAGAACAAATGTACTTGCAAGGAAAATAGGTGTGTATTATTTTTAAAAAAAAAAGCAAGTAGACCCACTTAACGGAAAGTGTCCAAGGTTCTTGAGCTATCGTGTGATTAAAAACAAAGTTGTTGTTTTTTGGGGGGTGTTTTGCATGATAATCTAAATTTTTATTTTTTTATTTTTAGTGACGGTGTCTTTATTAAACAAAATGAGTCCATGGCCTAATCCTCGTGGACACTATGGGTTCTCAACTCAGCCATCAGTAATTCTTGTCTGTGGGGACCTGTTGGGAATGTTAGATTAGGAGATGGGAGGGTAACTAGTTATGCTCTTTAGAGTAACGGCAAAAAGAGTTGTTTTCACCTCACCAGAAAGAGAAGAAAAATGATGTAAAAATACAAATTGATGGAGATTTCAGCCCTACATCTATTTGATATTTTTTCTCCTTGGTAAGGATGTGGTAAATGTTACTGCTTTGGATTCTCCTTATGGTGTTTCAGCATAAGGAAAATCTCATCTACTCGAGATCTCCAGGACAGTCTTATCACGGAAAACTTTTCTTTTCACTTTTGATCTATGGCCATTTCTGACTTAAAGCTCATTTTCACAGAAAATATATGGCCTAAGGAGAAACTGCATGACAGGTGCTGTCAATTAAAGTTGATTTGAGATTTATAGATGAGCTGTGCAAGTTATAAATGGGAGTCTTAGAACTTGCTTAAGCAAGTTTTTTTCATGCTCAGCATCTTTTACGAATGGAAGTCAAACACCCGACTGGGATTTCTTTTAATACTAGAATAAAATTTAACACCAGGTTTATAAATGAATACCAAGAGCTGAAAACATAAAGATGTGTAAAAAAACAAAACACTGTTGCTAAAGGTTGGAGGTTTAATGTCAAATTTAAAGATTTAAATACGCAAAATGTTTGTGCTAATGTTACTCTTTTGAGTCCTTTGCTAGAGGGAAGTTTGCTCTATTCCCACACTGGATTATAATTCCCCCGAATCAAATTCTGGACTCGGGTACAGCATCGTGTTTAACCATATTAAAGGAAATGAAATGATGGCAAAATCAATGAAAAAAACATGATTCTCCCAAAGAGGAACAGATTCATTTTCCTAGTTTTCCCCTTTCTTTCTATGATTTAGAATAGCAATGGGCTATAAAGGGTGACATTAGCCATATTTCCTTAGGTATATAATGCTGCTACCTCTGTCAAAAGAGTGAACCGCCATCTATCTATCGCCAGGTCAATCCATCTCATTTAATTGCCTTTTAGTTTACTTAGTGTATTATTCACTGAACTGTACTAATTTTTGAAAGGTCTCATCACTTACATCTTCTGTAACTTGCCTTTCCTTACTGATGACTCACACTGAACAAGCAAAAGAAGGGTTCTGTCCTTGAGAGGCCTTTTCCAAAGCTGTTTTCTTTCCACTTTCAAACGTATCGCAGACTCTTTATAACAGATGGATACAGCCACCACGACATCACTCACTGATTTCTGGACTCCATATTTTGAACCCTTGTTTTTGTTTGCCTTTTCATTGCCTCCATGTTGAGTTTTGGGAGCTTGAAGTGAGCCAACCGAATGAGGAACATCAATATTGTTATTGTATGTACTGTACATATGTATCTATAAATGTATAGGAGCAATACACAGTAACAGATACACTGATACTAATTAACAAACACCAGAGGAAAACCATGACAGCAACCTCCTTGTGACTGGGAAAAGTTGGTAGTTGCCTGCAATGAATCTTTTTGCTTATGCCAACCTGTTACAAGTAGTTTCAGTGCAACACCCCCAACCGCTGTGCAACCGCTTGCAATCACAAGGAAAATGCACACATGGTAAGATGCAACCTGTTTCCAGTTGCAGTGCAACTAATACTAACCACATTCAGATAGTTTTAATGAAGATTTGCAAATAACTGCCATGTAATTTAGAAATGCAGACAGATTGGTAGCACCCTTCATTTGAATTCAGTCTGAGTCAATCTGTGCCAATGAGTGGAACTATTTTTCTATGTAAGGGCAATAGCCTGTGTCATTTCACAGCTAAATCTATAAACCTATATCACTATTTGCGGAGGAATTTTTCACATCTATGAAGTCACTGTTGAATAGAAAGAAAAAAATGGCAAAGTCATCAGGAGTTCTTTATAAACCCAAAGAAATGTGTGGTTCACATATACGCCATTATTTTCTTATCAAGGGGGGGGGCTTGTTATTATGATCAGACTGAGCCACTGTTTCTAAAAGTCACTTTTAAACTGTGCAGAAAAGTTTAAAAAATGGAGAAGAGAGACACAAAATGAAGACATAATTCTGTGGGTTGGGTTTAATTCTGCAACAAAGATGATGAGTAAAAACGCATTTAATTTTTGATAACAGCCACTGTTATCTCGAATGTGACTGTAGTGTATGACTAGAATTTCAGTCAGCAAAACTAGAGCACAAACGTCTTGGACTGCTTGTATTTCACAGCAGACCATATTATTTGTCAAATAACTGCAATAAAACTTCTGGACTCGTCAACATAGTTATGAGGTGAGTCTGTCAATCGTCACATGTTCTTATTTTTTAAAATAAGAAAATGTGAGTTAAAATCAAATTTTAAATGAATAAAAAAAACAAAACAAAACAAGGAATGTCTTTTAACTCACCCATTTCAAAATAATTCATATCTTCACTTTCTACATGGCATATTAGTCTTAGACCAGCTGGTAACACTGATTAGAAACCTGGTATTTAACAAGCCTGCAAAGTTAATCATTGGTCAGGGTTATAGTTTGATTGCACGCTGGCACTGAAATGCCACCAGGCATAATTCCAAAATCACAAAGCCAAAAGAAGAGATAATAGACTGAGTAATACAAGCTGGATCTATTGATCAATCACATCCAGACTGTGCAAATATCACAAAGATCTGTGATATTTTGAGTTATCTGCAGACTTAATTTCATGTCCTGTCATGATTGAGTTCTGACTAAATGCAGCTTGTAGCTTACATGTGCTTGGATGATTGTCTATGAAATACAAAATGTTTGGCTTGTGTACAAAACAACAGTGATGAATGCAAGAAGTAAAGTCTTTCAGCCTTCACGGAATATTCAGTTTTTGACTCTTTCTTATCTCTGGACTCTCAGGGTTGCCAGGTATGGTGCAGGAACAATGCCAGCTGCTGTTCAAAAGCTTTTTTAGCTAATCTAAGTGCTTCTACTGCATTTACATGTCCTTGATTATCCCTGTCCACTGTGATGCGTACATCTTGTAATTACTGCACACCCACGGTCTGAGTGATCAGACAGATCTTTCGACTAAATTAGCGGCCCTCGTTCTGTGGGAAGAGAGCAAGAGATTTTCCAGGTAACACATTTTAAGAAATAATGAGTAGGTCTTAACGATAAATAAAAAAATTTATATATGTCCCACTCTTCTCTTTTGTGCTATTTCATTGAGTTTGTTCACTGTAATAAAAGCACGATAACTAATTTAATCAGCAACAGTTCTGAATTTCTCTTAAAAATGAATCTGGTGTAGTTTCATTCAATTATCATAATCATTTGTCAACAGCAGCACATTATTTCCTCCAGCATCCTTGCCTTTGACAATACCTCATTACCTAATTTCACCACCCCACGAACATAGCTGTGACAGCTTGTAATTATTAATTGTATAAAGTGTTGGTGAAGGTTGGAGTCTTAGCAAGTTTAAAGAGCTTAGTCCTGACCTTGAGCACAGTGTATTGTTTATTTTACCATTGTGTTTGGAAAAGTTATTCTAGTTTGTCCAAACCTGGCAAAAAGAAAAATCTTAATTTTCGGCGACATTTTGCAGAGTGTTTACAGTCCTCAACAGCAGTTGGGAGAAAAAATGCATATAAACAGGTGGTGACTGTTAAGGGGTCTTGTCTCTGAACGCGGCTGTGAGGTGGTGACACCTGGCTGGCGCGCTTAGCTCAGCATGAGCAGCCAGTTCAAAGACCTCCTAGGTAAAGCATCTCATTATGAGGAATTTGGATTATGAGCACGGGAGATCAAGCATTTGCAATATTCCCATAAAACATACTCAAAAAAATATAGTAGCAGAAGAAAACACTCTGAACATAATGATGTATTTATAGAGTTATTTTAACTTTTGCGGCCCGGTACCAAACGACTCACCGGTACCAGTCCAAGGCCCGGGGGTTGGGGACCGCTGCCTTTGTATGAACTGGCAACAAGCATTAAAACCTCCAGTCACTGGGGGAATATGTGTATTCTTCAACCAGTTAATGAGTGACTGCTGGAAGTTGGTGGCTATTGGTTGCAAAAATGGTGCAGCATCAGGTTTGTGGTCAAGTACTGTATACCTCTTAAATATGCACTTTTCCATTGTAACCACTGGATGCCTAGAGGTCATCAACTGGACTCTAAGCCTGTGTAACTCAGGCTATGAGCACACAGCAACTGCTAGCAACCATTTGCAGCCAGTTGAGCTGACACTCATTTTTCCTAGCGACCAGGCAGTCGCCGGCGTTGTATCCCTAAACCCTGGACTAGTCCACTAGGGTTTGAACCGGAAATTATTATAGGGTTTAACTTACAGCATGAAGCATCTTGAGGCAGCTGTTGTTGTGAATGTGAAATATAAATAACAGTGAATTGAACTGACATCTTTGCAATGCTAATTACTGCACCAGTCTCCCACCCAAGATTAGAAAGCAGGTTGGACAGTAGATGGCATGATCACACAACTACTTTCCATGCAAGTTTGAGTCTTTTGAGACCATTTAGAGGATTTAGTTAACTTTCGTCACCTGAAGAGCACATTTAAATATATTCTCACTGATTAGCCTGCATATTGAGAAATGCTGCAACTCCTAAAATAAGACTTAAAGAGTTCTCTCCAACAACTTGACTAACTACAGTGCTTCCTTCATTATTCTTCCATGCAGTTTTAGTATGTGAATGTCATGTCCTTTTTTCTCTAAACACATAACAAATTGGACATATTGTGGAGCTTCTGCCTTTCAGAATTATGTATTGAGATCTTAGTTTGACCTCTGCAAGACACCTATTTGCAGGGACACCCACTACTGTATAGACATACTGTTGTTTTTTGATTTGAACACATTTAAATATGCTTTTGAGTCTGTTATAGGTTTGTACAGTTCCATAATGCTTCTTGAAGGTGCTGTGAAAGTTATTTTGATTAAATCAATCCTTCCTTGAGAATTCATGCACCGGTACAGAGGTACTACAAAGAGTTATGCCAATGAAATTGGACAGCAAGTTTAGCAAATTTCAATATTTGTTATGACAGCAGATGGAATGATTGTTCTATTGAATTCTTGCTCAACTTCTGAGAGCAGCATCAGCCATACACAACAAAAACTGTTGTTTTTCTGTCTTCCAAAAAAGCAGTGTCACGCTGCATGTTAATACCATTAATAATCATTTGGATATTTTACTAGCGTGTTAATTTAATAGATTTGCTCAATGATTCATTTGTAGGTAATAGCCAATAAATTAGACAATTAGCCTGTGTGCAAGCATCATTGCAAGTTAATACACAGGGTTTTTGTTTTTATTTTTTTATTTCTGTTCAAGAATTTCTGTATCAAGAAAATATCACAATTTCCTGTATATTTTATGTAATATAAAATGTATTAATGCATTAAATATAGTGTATTTTTGTAGCCTAGGAAATCAGTAGCGGCACAGGACACAATCAAACCTGCACATTAAGAAGCCCAGTAATTGTCGGTGAAGACAGAATATGCAAAAAAAAAAAAATAATAATTTTCCTCTTTAGTTTTGTCCAAAATCAAACATATAGACTTCTACTGAACTTTGACAGCATGAGAGGAAATGTGACAAGTTAAAAAAAATTAAAGAGAGAAGAAAGAGAAATGCGAGGGGGAAAAGAAATTTAAACAAAAAAAATACAAAAAAAAAAAATTCTTGCAACCTATCCCCTACATGCAAAAAAGGACCACCCTGCGCTGCACGTACAGGTCCGATTTCTTGTCAATAATATCACCTCTTTGCAACAATCAGGTTCCACATCCATGCACAAAAAAACAGTAAGTCCCAAAATGCATTTTTGCTAAATTTTGGGATAATTGTAATTAACGCTTAAGCATCGCCCCCTGGTGACCAAATTGAGCAACTACACAAACCAACAAAATTAACATTTTCAAGTGCAGATAACAAAGGAAGTAGCATAAACAATATAATTAAATTACTCCACAACATTGTCTTAACATTCATACAAACCAACATTTTAAGACATCTTCTTACACTTTAAACGGATATTTTATTTAATTAAAGAGGAAAATATCATTAGTTTACTGGAATGCTACATATAAATATATAAACACAATATATTAAATAATACATTTTCATATCAAGGGCTTATATATGTAGATTGACTTCTTGGAACGGAAATAAGACTATTAAAACAACTTACGTACAATGCCTGACTTATTTTTGTCACTTGAATGTTTCAGGTCATTGAGAAAATTATTAGACAAAGATAACCCAAGTACAAGATGCGGTTTTTAAAGAATTTCATATAATGAGTGAAAATAGCACAAAACTACATGGCCCTGTAAGGAAAAAGTAATTTCCCCCTAATCCAAAGGATTGATTGGGCCACCCTTCACAAGGAGAACTACAATTAAACATTTATGATAACTGACATCGCTATGGAGGAATTTTTGTCCACTCTTCTTTGCAAAATTGTTTTGGTTCAGCCACATTGAACATTAATATTCTTTTTAAGGACTCCCTGCTGTGTTTCAGTTCATTTGTCCTGCTGCATAACCTGAGTGTGCTAAAGGTTCAAGGCATGAACTGATGGCTGATGTTCTCCTTGAGGACTTTCTGGTAGAATTCACTTACAGCAAGTCTTCCTGTAGCAGACTGTTGGTATCAGGTTTTTGTTTTTAATGAAATGCTGTGTTAGTTTTACACCAGATGTAACTGGCCTTAAGTTTTTCAGTCCACAGAATATTTTACTAAAAGTTCTTGAAGGTCATCAACATAATTTTTTTAATGTGTTTTGTGTCCTTTTTCCCCCCTTGAACTCTCTCATGGATGCCATTTTTGCCTGCTCTCTTTCTTATTGTTGAATCATGAACTCTGACCTTAACTGAGGTAGGTGAGGCCCACAGTTCTTTAGATGTTATTCCAAGTTCTTTTGTGATTAGTCGTTTATGCCAGCTTGGAGTCATTTTGTCGCAAAGCTTTAGAAATGGCCTTCTAACCCTGTCCAGGCTAATAGATGACAGCGAAATAGCTTTCTCAGTCAGACTAATTCTATTTAAGTGTTTTCTTGATTAATCAGGACTGGGTGTCGGTGGTGAGACGGAAATCGGCTTTTTCAAATACTACTAATAATTCATAATGGGGTTAATTACAGTTAATTCATGATTTAAGAAGGGGACCAATTACTTTTTAACATAAGGCCAGGTTTATCTTTGCCTAATATTAACATTTGCTTGAAACATAAGTGAGATATATAGATATATAAATATAGAATCTTCTATTTGAGTTGCAAAATTACAGATTTTAGTTACTCAGAAAATGGCATATAAATTCTTTTCCCTATAACACAGTGCAAAATGTTAGTGAGACAATGTGCTTGTGCTGTAACTGAAAAGAATTACAGCAGTGGGCAAAAGGGTTTAATGGTAAGTTTACATTTCATGAAAATAAATGACAGTATTAGTAATGCTCGTGTTATTCTTTATGCAAATACTTGAATTGATGGAATTCCTTAAAGCCTGCCTACAGTGAGCTGAAAGACGGTAAGGGTTAACGGTAAGGGTTGACCTTTCAGTCAAAACTGCTACTGCTTCTCCTCTCTGCTTATTCCATTTTATAGATTAAGACTGTGTAATCAGCCCAGAACAGCCCATTGCTGATGCTTTGTCATCATGGATGCTGCTTACATTTTCAGTGGGCTGTCTACAAGCTCAGTGAAGTACAAAATAATTACCAGCACAAGTAATGTGCCACCTCTCTGTGTTGGGCGCTCCACATGGACTCGTGTGGGTAATTAAATCTGCAAGTTCGAGATAAGAGAAAATAGACAAAAGACACTCAAACACATGGACAACAAAATTATGGGGGACAAATTATATTAAACAACATATGTTGTAGTTGGAACTAATCTGTGTAAATTGTCACACCTTTCACTGCCCTGGTGAATACTCAAAGCCGAGTGTGCATGGGAAATGTTTGGGCTGCTTGAACACAGAAAGCTAAAACAGCATAAAAATAGATCATTTAATGCACTTAGATGAATAAACTTTAAACAGACTAACCAGTAATTTGTTAAAAGGTGCAACTTGGAAATTCTGCTTTAACAGAAAAGTTAGGTTTCCCACATTCAGGCTCATTTTTCTAGCAGTTCATATCTTAAAAGGCTTATATACAGTTTCAGTTTCATCTTTTAAACTATGTGTCCTATAGTGGCAAAATACAGGACTGACTTATTCCATATAAAATCAGTCAAATCTGAGAGGTTTCCACGCGAGTGCCTCAGAATCGGCTGATTTGTACTGAACCTTAGTGCATTTAATGAAGCCATGCAGAATTTTAACTTTCCCTTAAGGTTAACTTAAGTACAAGCACTACAGTAAATTTAGAGAACTGAAATATATATTGATGCTCTTTTTAAAAACCACAACCTAATCAATTTTACACCTCCTGTATGCATCACATTCTAAATCCAAAAACAAATTTGTTAAATTTTTAATTTCCAATCACCAGATTTGAGCATCAAAATCTTGGGTACATCATAGTTTCAGTAGCAGAAATCCACCAATTTACTGTCATTGACAGAGCAATAGTAACCTACACTGGGGCCTCGAGTGTTTGATCTGTTTTCTGATAACTTACTGGTGAAAACTTCCAAAAGTGCTTTGATAACATTTCAAGGCTCATATCACCATGGGGCATAAGTGGCTAATCAAAAGAACTGATAGGAAGTGTGAGGAGATGAAAAAGGTTTGGGAAGAGGTCAGAATCGTCATAAAAAAAAAATTATCTCTAAATGGATCTTGTTGGATCCAAAGGTTTTCCTTTTGGGACTGTATCCAGAAAATGTTAATTATAGTAAAATTGAGGAAGTTTTTATACATTTCAGGGTTTTTTTGTTAAAAAAAAAGAAAGATAATAGTGCAGCGCCAATCAATGGATGAAACGGATGTTGCTAGCATTATCATTAGAATGAATAACTTACATTTTAAAAGCTAAACAGCAGACCTTTGAGAACACATGTGGACACCCGTCATCACTTATGTCAAGAATTTGGATGTTATAAGTTTCAAATTCACAGGTTATGCATTATATCCATAGATGTTGACTTTGCTCTGACTTTATCAGGTCAGCAACCCCTTGGTAACTTCTAGTTGCTATGGAAAAATGTATTCTCTGACTTCTTGGAGTGGCTTCTGGAGGTTGCTGGCTGTCTTTGAGTTGTATGTTTTCACCACCTTCTGAGGGAGACCTTATCACTGTAATGTGCTGATGCAAGTATCTACCCGACACCAGTAAATGAAAGACAAGAGAGTGTAAAGCTGCTGAGACCTGGTTTATATGATCTTGATGTTATGCCAAATAAAGGCCTAGTGTTCCACCTACCTGACTAGCCTCCAGTTAACTTCCAGGCTGTACACTCGCTAGACCTGCTAGCTCCTCCTTCCTCACCAGACCACCAAAACAACCTTCAAAGTACAGTAAGTTGCAGAAAAGTCAGCATCTTCCATGCAAACTAGAACCAACGTTTGCAACCTGCTAGTGACCAAAACAATCACCAAGAGATTTTCAGCCTCATTGCACCAATTTTCACTTTAGCAAGGAACTTTTAATGCCTTACATTTTTGCAGAGTATTTCTTTAACTGATTAATAAGCGACAGATGGGATTAAGTCTTTTAAAAGGGAGTTCACTTAAACCAGAGAAGCAATGGTAAAGTGTAATGAAGTCACACTGCATATAAAACATTAAAACTGCCAATGGGTCTGAAACATAAAGCCAAAGATGAAAAGCTTTGAAATCTGCATTGTTTCCACTGAGCAGTTGGCAACTCCTGATTGCAAAAAGTCAGACAGGATAAAAGTCTGGAAAATGATCTTCAAGCTCACTTGATCTATAGCTTCAATCACTTTCCTGATGATGCTCTCAGCTGATGGCTGCTATCCAAATAAATACAACATAACCTTAATTTTGTAAATTCTTGCGCCACATTAAGTGGGGACTTCGTGTAGTCCCACGAAGCTTCCCTCTCTGTATTCTGGGAATCTCTGAGCTCCTGCATTCATAGATGCTGCACAAACCAAAACACCTCACAGAGCGTGGATCAGTTGTCCTGTTGTACGTTGTGATTAACAATTATGTATGCGGCAGCCTCAATTTTCGGGTGAGATTCATTCTTCACTTTTCATGTTTGGTTTCAAACTACCAGTCTGGGGCAGTCTACAACCTGAAGGTTCATGAGGAAGACATTTATTGACATATGTAGAGTAAAAATAAGTGCAGCAGTTTAGACAATGCAGTGACATTCAAATTGTGACTTCACCAACCAGCTGCTGATGTTGCAGTTAGAGTTGTAGACTAACACGCCCACTACAGTTAAGCCACGAGTTTACATTAGTTTGCTTCTTTTTAGAATAAACATGGCTTTACAAGCCTTTGTCTATGTGAAAGCATTCATTGACTGAGCCTGAAGCTAACCTCAGCCCTAAACCCTGGTTTTAACCATCAGACAGCGATTCAGAATCAGATCTTAAGAGTGAGCATATTTGAAGAAATGTCTAAATCTCAAATTGATCTTCCCAAAATTAAATGAATAGACATACAAACACATGATCTACCCAGCATGGAAAATAAATTGGAGACACTGACTATACTTACATAAACAGGAGGCAAATTTAAATTTCATAGTTTTTCCTGAATTACTGCTCATAATCCACTCCACCCTTGCTCTTTAGAGGGGCTGAGTCACTCTCGGTAATAGTACAGAGGTAAATGATTGTGAATTAGGGTTTACTTGATAGTCAATCATCAGCTTAGTGTCAAGTTGAGCCGGTTTACCACCTGGCTCTTCTACTACGAAGCCATGCTGTTGTAACAAATGCAGTTTGAGTTTAGCATTGTGTTGCAGAAATACGGCGACTTTGTGTGCCGGAGCTTTAACTCTGAATTTGTGGATGGTAGAGTGAACTCACAGTGATTTCCATTTCTGGAGGTGTTCTGTGCACATTGCATTGATTTCCATGACAGAAACATGCCTGTTTTCAATTAAGTGCAGTGTGGTGGTTTGAAGGTCACAAATATGCAATATTGATTTTCAGCCTTGACTTTTTCTTTTTTTTTCTTTTTTTTTAAATGCCTGTCTTGTGTGGCAGTTACTACAATCCAAATTATGATCTGAATTCATTGTTGAACCAAAGAACATGCTTAGCCGAGATGATTTGCGGTATTGTCCCTTGCGCACAGAGATTTCTCCAGATACTTAGAATCTCTATGGTATTATGAGTGTGAATGATGAGATATTTAAAGTCTTCTCAGTCTTATGTTGAGGAACATTGTTTTAAAATTGTTAGACATTAGATTTTTACATACTGGTGAACCCTTTGCTTATCTTTATTTCTTTACCCAATCATGTTACTTACCTTTTGCCAGTTAACATATTTAAATCAAAAATGTTTCTTTTTGCTAGCACTTACTTGCCTTCAAATGTTAAAGTATTTGTTTTTTTTTTGTTTTCTTTCTGTCTTCTGTTGTAACTAAAATGTGGGCTTTTATCAAACTGTTACACAGCGTCCCAGTGTTTCTTTTGGAAATAGGGTTGTAAATCATTTAGGGGTTTTTGAGTTTTATAGGCAAAAGCTAACATGATCACATAGCTTGTTAGCCTTAGAAATCTGACCTTTTACTACAGTAAACTATGAAAGATCCAGTGCCACCTTTAGCACCTTTAGACGAACCTAGAAATGAAAACGGCATCAAATGACTCTGTAGCTCTCTGCTCAAACCAGAGATTTGTTATAGCTTTTAAACGTTTGAGTCAGCCTTATTAATTTCAGCTGCTGTGTCAGAAGCAGATGGCACGCTTCCAAACAGAAGTTTTACTTTGACTTTATAGAATCATCAAACCGGGAGAAGAAACTATTTACATGCAGGTTGTGCATTTCTGAGGTCAGTACCAATGGCTGAAGAGAATTTGAGCTGCAACAAAGCACTGAGTTTTTTATTGTTTGCTGTATCATTCTTGTTGGATGGCATCGCTGATAAACGGTTTCAGTTACAGTCACTGTATATTAATTATAACTTTACGTGTTTGGAAGCTGCGTCTGGTTCTCTTTCAGTTTTCCCACTGGACATTTTAAGGTAATGTTTTTTCCCAGTTGGATTTTCTTCTAATTGGCCTGGCCACTAAGTTACATGTAAAGTAGTCCAGTGGCAAAACTCTCAGGCAGTGCCTAATGCCACTGATGCAGTCTAGTTTCCAGGTGTTTTCTTGCAGATAAGAAATCTGCAATCTTGAGATTGGAGGACACCATGAAACATGGCTGTAGGGAGAGTTCAGGGTGTTTACTGAATGCTTCATATGTGAACCACTCAGTTACACAACTCAATTCTGAATGATATTTAGTCCTACGGCAGTATTTTTCTACCATCTTGATAACTGTGTTAATTAATTAAGAACCTTTCCAAAATAACATTGAACAGAAGACTTAAAGGCTTACTGTGACACAGCTCTTCTATGCAGTCAGTGCCCATCTGAAAGCTGCAGGCGAGAGCAGTTTTAAAATGCAGGCTCCAGGGTGGACAGTTGCCATCTCGCCCCTGGCATTATCAGTGTTGGCATCTGACACTGGCAGCAGTGCCGGAGCTCAACCCTCCATTGAAGACGAGGAGAGAGGGTCACATATTTCCACTTTGCCCTTGGACACTTCTAACAAAGACATTGTCTGGATGAGAGCAGGGGGAAAAATACCCGCCCTTCACGGAGGTTTCTGGGATAAGAAAAATCTATTAAAAGAGAGAAAAAAAAGAAGAAAAACCTCTTGCTGTATTTTATACACAGTATGCTCACATTTGATTGCTCTTTTGCAGCTTGTCACAATCAATTGTGTCAAAGAAATGAATGCGATGATAAAATAAAGAAGTTAAGCGCCCTCATACATCACTGTATAAGCAGATGGAATGCATTTGGGTACATTCATGGTATTATATTGAACTCTCCAAACTTCAAAGGATTCCTAAATGATGTTTCCTACTAGTATGCTTATTTCATTTGTATTTGCTTGAGAAATGGCAGCTTGTGTATGCGTGTAGCTCACTTAAGTTATACTGAAACCACCACCAATCACCAAATCTTAGCACAAACTTGGTTTAGCATGCTGTCAGTAAATGGCTGTACGAGTAGAGCCAAATGTAAAATTCGAAAGGCAGCTTTTTTCCATACATCCTCTGCTATATCAAAATATCTGGAGCTTGGCACATTAGATACCCCAATCAAGAACAAGAGAGGGTAAAAACTAATGCCTTATAACTGTACTTGATCCCCTACCTAAAGAGATGGGGGGAGGGTGGGGTGGGTGGGGGTTGAATCAGATGTGGCTCAGGTGGAACGGCCCCTAGCTTGAGTGCATCATCTGTTTTGAGAATCTGGTTAATCCCACCATAGTCCCAAGGATGCAAAAGAGCCACTTGAAAACCAAAAATCTCTTCCAAGAAGAACTTGACCTACTACACAGGAGTGCTGGATGTGGACCAGAGACCGCATGAAGGTTTGTGTTGTGTAAAAGTGTCTGATACGGCTATGGAGGGATGTCATGCGCTATTGGAGTGCCAGCACTCTTGTTAAAAAGCAGCAGGTGTCATGCTAGGTCCAGATGCTTCACATTGGTCATTAATAGTGCTTTCATTCAACAGTCCAAACTGAAAGTGATATAGAGCAGTGGTTCTCAAAGTGTGGTGTGCCCCAGAGTTTTGACAGGTGGGGCAGAAGTTACCTGGCAAAATAAAGTCATGTGGAACTAATGTTTACCATTGGAACACTGGAACCAAGAAATTCGCAGGAGTTATTTTAATATGCGCCAGCTCAGCCACATGTTCACACTTTTCACTACACTTTCTTATTGCAGCTGTCGACTTACACACGCTGCTGCAGCTTTTCGGGTACAGTCTTTGCACAACAACAGGACCCAGTTCATTCTGTTTTAGTCTGGCGAGGTGTGATTGGGGATGCCGCTCAGGTACGTCCTCCTCCCCTGCAGCCGCGCTGCAGACCACGCCCCGCCACAGCTCTGCAGTCAAAAACAGGCTCACTGCAGCCACTAAGAGCAAATAGTACTAAAACCTCACTAAATTATATATTTTTAATCTCTGTTCAAAAAGGTGTGGATTTCTTTTTTTTTTTTTTAGACTATGACTGAATTTTA
>VUQR01016745.1:2533-14856 GCA_015108515.1 Hemichromis elongatus
CGAGGAAAACTGCGGAAAAAGTTCCCGACCCAATTCTCCTGAAACTGCCTTCAATTTGTGTGAGTGCGTGTTTAGAGATCATTGTCAGGGTTAAAATTAGGTTACGATTAAGTTTAGGCATTCATTTTTTGATGGTTAAGGTTAGAGTAAGCAGCTCGTGTAAGGATTATGTCAATTAGCTGTCCTCACTAAGATGTCAAAACGAGAATGTGTGTGTGTCTCATCAGGAAGATCAAAAAGGTTTGTGGGTTCTTGCCACTCACCCGCTCGTTCATCCGAGACGACTGGGAGCGGAGGTCCGAGAAGTCGATGGCTGTGTCGGGAAGAGGCACCATACCTGAGCACACAGACACAAAAGACATTTGTTTGGATGTTTCCGCCCAGAACCCAAAGTTTCTTTTTCATGTCCTCGACAGAGCGTGCTTTCTATCCTCGTTTTGTTTATTTATAGTTCTTCCACAATAGTCGAGTGGGGCACCTATAACTTGATTGCATATATAAAATGACAATAAAGCGGTATTCTATTCAATTTTATTCTATTCTAATCTTATAATGGATTTCTTTTCTTTGCAGTCACTCTTAACGTACCTCTTTCATTCAACTTTGTGTACAAAGTAGTGATGCACACAGACCAAACACATGTATGTGCTGATATTATCAGTTGTGTCACATCGCTTTTGTTATCGCACTTAATGCTGACTGGAAAAAGATGGACTAGCAGTGAGAAGTCCATGCTACGTTTTTTGTGAGCTGAATAGTGAAAGAAATTACGATGAAGAACTGAAAAACTTTCAAAGAGGAAAGTTGGTTGTTTATAAAAAAAAAAATCTGCATTACCCTGAAACAAAGAAAAGACTGCTACCAGCCCTGAATGAACTATCAGTGCATCTTTAGTGCAAAGCTAAAAAGACAGAGTGAAACCAAAGCTTCCTTCTTCTTTTCTTTTCTTTTTTTAATGGTACTTAAGCTTGAAGAAGTCATCAACAAGCGCCCACATTTGAATCTGAATTCTATCTGCCCTGCTGTCCACATTTTTAGCACTAATCACAATTTCCAGGACTGGAAAACAGATCTAGATGTTTTCCGTGATGTGTGCAACCTTGGATAGGCCTCGACAGTAAAAGACAGAGTAATGTAGTGTATGCTGTTAAGTGCCAGGAGGATTGCCGGGATTTATAGATCAGGGAAGCCAAACAACCTCTGGTGAAGTGGATGGCACAACACAGAAGAGTTAACTCATTGGGCCAGGACGCTGCAATCGATTTACTCCTACAGGCTAGTGGACAGTCTCAGTGATGAGGACGTACACATCCTGGCCATTTATGTGAAAAGGGAAAGACCGTCTCTGAATCGAGGACCCTAACCCTAAGGGTACATCTTTCGCCATCTTACAATGCTGTGATTGCAGCCATTTCCCAACTCTCTGTGAATGGTACTCATGGCCATTGATCAGTGGTCACAGCGTTTTGCATAATAATGATCAAGGAACTGACCTCACAGCCCATTGTTCCTTCAGTGGTGCTAGTTTTAGTCATTGTGCAAATGTATTGTTTACTTGGATGAGGGACGAAACGTTTCTTCCACCGAAAACGCCACGTCCAGATGAACAGAATCAACTTTTTGGGATGTAAAAGAGTGACTTAACTTTGAGAGAGCTAAATCTGACACATAATGTGTGCGTGTGTTTTACCAACCAGGATCTGAGAAGACAGCTTTGGAGTGGCAGGCAAGCAGCAGCAGCAGAATCAGGTTGAACACTGAGCCGTGGAGAGTACACCACACACTTTCAGAGACACAGAAGGGACATGCGATTATTTAGATAACACCAAATCATAACAGCAGTCACGGCTGGGTGCTTTATGTTTAGGGTAAAGACCCTACAGCAGTACGATGATAAAAGTGATACAAGCCATCAGAGCTTCAGGGAGTCCACAGTACATTTAAATATGCTGTAAATGTTTCCTCACCTGTGCCCAGCACAATTTTAGTCTGTAAATGTCTGTGTGTGTGTGTGTGGGGGGGGGGGGGGGGGGGGGGGGGGTGGGATGGGCTGCTTTTAACCATGTAAAGCACTTTGTGCTACATCACTGTATGAAAAGTGCTTTATAAATAAAAATTGATTGATTGAAATGAAGTTTATGATCACAAAAGTCAAAGAAAAGTTGATATTTTCTGCATTAAACTACAACTTAACTGAGCATAAGTTTCTCTGAAGGGCCTGGATGACTGCTCTGTAACTTTGACAACTTTAACATTTTAATAAAATATGTTTTACAGCAAAATATTAGCCATCATAAATGTCCCCTTTGTTTTTACATAGTCCTGGTTACATCCAAGTTCATACAAACGGCACAAAATAAGCACAAAGCACTACATTTGACTGAAAATAAGAGTACAAATAAATAAACGCATACATACAAACAATTTGTGCCGCTAACCTTTAAAATATTTGGGTTAGAATTGAGGAAGTGAGCGCTTCTCAGCTCTGGAAAGTCTGAATTTGACATGAAGACTTGGTTAATGCAGTTTTGAATACAGGACGAATTAAAGAGCAACTCTCGTTGGTTTAGGAGAAGCTGCCATTCTGGTTTTAAAGAGGATTTTTGTTATCAGACACGAAGAGCAACTTAAATTTACCCCGAATTTTGAACAACAGCTGGACTCGTCGGCTCCAGAGTAGGATAATGAAACGCCTCAGCTACGAAAACAAACTGAAAGCTACATGTGATGGAGCACGACCCGGTTACAAAGCCGCCAAAGACGTGAACGGGAACGCGATTAAAGCCACATTACAGTGAGAAAAAAAAAACGAGATTTGATTCAGTTTGACTGAGCCAAGAATGAAATCGTGAGGATGCCGTTACTGTTGGTCTGTTTGCTGTCAAATGAATGAAGGCAGAGCAGAGAGGCGGACGACATGTTGAGGGATTTTTTACGGGTTTAAAAGGCACAAAAATGCAAAACACCCACCTGTCCGAGTACGCGGGGATGAGCACATACTGTATGACCACATAGTCCGCATAAAACACGCTGAAGTAGGTTAAAATCAGGCAGATAACGCCGCAGGGATCTCGCCTACAGCGAAGAAACGCCATCTTCTCCCGGGCTCCACCCCCCGTCCCCCGCTTCCGGGTGACGTCAAAGGAAAACGTGAAGTCGCCTTCCAGGAACATCGATAAAAGGAAATTCAAGTTTAAAGGCCCAGTTTTTTTCTTCTTCAAAAGAGATAAAATAATATTTGACTCAGCAAATAACCCTTCAGGTCTGACCAGCTGTGTTTAGGTTGATGTTCGTTTATTGATACCCTTAAACAGATTTGTTTTGCAGTTAACAGAGCTGCCAGTCAATCTATTCGACGTTGGTATGCTGTCAACATCAAGGACTGGACATGGTGAACAGTAATACTATGGTAGGCTGTGGTGCTCAGCTAGTATAATGGGGTGCCGAGCATGTATACATGTTTCCATGTTGTTTGTGTCAAATTGTTTAGTTAAAATTTTAGAAACATTGTGTCTAACTAGACACCTACAGTAACACAGTAAGGAATTTTGAAACATGTTAAACAAATATGTAGGACTGCTTTCTTGCATTTGGACCATTTCTCTAAAATTGGAAACATCCTGGGATACTGAAAATCTAGTTCATGCACTTATAACTTCAAGGCTGGTGTACTGTAATTCAGTATTATCAGGCTGTCCTTAATGACCTTGTAGTACCATATCACCCCATTAGAGCACTTTTGTTCCTAGAGTATTCAAAAGTAGAATGGGAGGGAGAGCCTTCAGTTTTTGAGCCCCACGTTGGGTGCTCCTGTTACATAATTTCCTTAGGGATTATTACAGTATTTTAATAATATGCTACATAGTTTAATATATAGTATGAAATAATTTTAACAAACCTTATAGTTAGGGTTGGATCAAGTGACCTGGAATCCTCCCTTAGTTACTCTGCAATAGGTCTAGGTGCTGTGGGATTCCCACGATGCACTGTTTCTTCTTCAGTCATTTTTTTTTTCACATACTGTGTACTTAAACAACAATCTGTATTTAAACATTAGTTAGTATTAATCGCTGGCTTTCTTCCACAGCAGGTCCCTAACCTGTCTTCCTTCCCTTAACCAGCTGTGTCAGACGGTCTCCCCTCCCTGAGTCTGGTTCTAATGGAGGTTTCTTCCTGTTAAAAGGGAGTTTGTCCTTCCCACTCTCACCAAACACCTGCTCATAGGGGGCCCATTTGATTGTTGGGATTTCTTTCTAAAATTCTACCAGTCAGTATATAGCCCTCAAGGTGCCTCCTGTTCTAAATTGGCGCTATATAAATAAAATCGAATTGACCTGAATAAATGTATTTAATGAAGTGGCCGGTAAATGTAGGCAGCTGTTGATTCGAAGCAGTTTAGGACTTGCACTTGAAGGCAGCATGACTCACAGATAGGAACAGATAAGAACAGCAGGTGGCAGTAGAGGTCCTCATGGTGACATTACCACACTGTCGCTCCTCCCTTGAAGGAGGCGGAAACCTGCGCGTCATCCTCTCCGTCCACTTCTTCTTCTGTGCTCACTCTGTCACTGTTTGTAGTTTGTTCACTTCAGCCGCCTGCGAGTTAACCGCGTTCCTCTCGGATACAGTTCATCCACTTCGAAGTAAACCTGTTTATTAACTTCTCTTTCGAGAGGTTTATTTTATTGTGAAGAAGCTCGACGAGGATTTAAAAATATATATATAAAGAAGAAGGCAAGAGTCAAAGGAGGAGGATAAAAAGTGACAAACCTGGAGGAAGAACAGGGCGTTCATACTTCGAAGTAACCATGGAAGTTCCTGGAATGCAGGTAAGGAGAAAGGTGGATGTGCTGCTGCTGGCGCTCTTCTCTGGGTTTTTAAGCGTCCTCATGAGAAATCTGAAGCGGGTTTTTACGAGAAGTGAAGGGGAGATTGTGCAACTGCTGCATGCTTCCTTTCTTTGTAAGAGTGATTACCTGTTGTGTATATGAGCCATAGAAACATACTAACATACAGCACTGTGTATTCAAATGAACGGACATAGGTCTCCAAACCAAGTAAAAAAACATGCGGGGAAAGTGATCTTCTCTAGCTGTGGAAAATGAGTTTATGGTGAAAATCTCACATAGTGTCTAATGATGTTTATACCTGTTTATATGACCTATAATGTGCATGTGGTGACTCACAAAGTGATGTAGGTTCTCCAGATTGAGGCTCTGTGCTGTGGAATGAAGTTACACTTATTTTAGGGGGTTTAAAGCCCTTACATTTGGGTATTTTATTTACATAGTTGCTCAATAAACCTTAGGGTGTTTATATCTATAATAAGTGTAATTACAATAATTCTGTACCAGCTTATATAATAAATTAGGTGCTCAAAGTTGAGTTTACAGCGCCTGTATCTCTTGATGTGACCTATAGTGTGGATTTAATGACCTACATTGTTATTTAGCTTATTGAAATTGTGAGGTTGTGGTATTACATTTCATTTAAAGTGTACCCATTGTGGAGCTCTGGGGCCATAAATTTAGTTTCTTTTTATTTTATTTATTTATTTTTAAATCCCTTTAAAGTTGGGTATTTTACTCATAATTGCTAAATAATGTGACTTAACGTCTTAAAGTCGACTTGATAGTAACTTTAGGTTGTTTATATCTATAAAGAGTTTAACTATAATACTTCTATACTAGCTTATAGTCTAAATTTTGAAATGAAGTTGTTTATGTTGCATCGAGTGCCATTACAATACACATTTATAGTGAATTTAAGCTTAATTTAGAGTGTTTAAATCTTTTAAATGAAGCTGTAATCTTCATAGAAAGGTTTATAAGGTCACTTGGCTTCTCCAAAATAAGCTTACCGTAGCTTTTTAGGGTGTTTTTGTGTCTTAAGGGGTAACTGAACTGTAGTACTTAGTTTACAGTGACTCTTAATGTGACCTATAATGTGTATATGATGACTTATAAGGTGATTTTAGCTTTTTGAAATAGAGAATTTTTAGTGTTTACACGATTTAAAGTGTACCCATAATGTCTCTCTGGATATATATATATATATATATATATATATATGTATATGTCATTATTGAGTTTACTGTATGTTTAAGGTATTTATATCTGTAAAGGGTTGACTACAGTGTTTCTGTAGTGGCTTATATGTTGGCTTTTGTGCTTCATATTTAGTTTACAGTGTCCTGTAATGTGTCACAATGGCTTGTGTTGTGACTTTGTTTTACCAAACTGAGCTGAAGTGCGACTCTGTGGTTTACATAATGTCTGATATATACATGCGATGAATTACAGTGGGACTCTCTTTTGTATTTAAGACTTAAGGCTTCTAAATAATCCAGAGTTATTGTGCCTTAATGTGCTGTTTGTAATCCAGGCACACTTTCTGATAACAAAATGTTTCTGCCTCTTATCACATCCATAATATGTAGTTATTATCAGTCTGATATCGCAGGCTCACATTATATTAACCTTTATTCTCCTGAACCTGACTTATTTTCTTATTATATCAGTTTTATGTTTATGTAATGTTTTCATAGTGACACATTTTATAGTCCTCTCTCTTTATCTCCTTAATGATGTGAGCTATGCGTAACACAAAAGGTGTGCCTATCCTTCATGATTTCCCGTAACACTCCATGTGTTAATGACCTATTCTGTATCTGTTGCTCGGCAGCATTGATTCTTATCTTTTATAGGACATCCATTACCTTTAGTTTAGTTGATTAAAATACACTCTGGGATCACACTTCCCGTTGGAAGTCATATTGGAGGATAATCTGCAGGTGTTCCAGACTTTTGCCAGTATGAAATAAAAGGTGTGTAACGTGCATTAGAAGCGTCTAAAAAAAACTCCAACCTGTTGCTCAGCCGGCTTTCAGGTGTGTCTACCTGTGGGACTGGCTCCCCATGTCTGTTTCGTGCGTGCCCAGGTGGGCGGGGCCACAAGTGGTGTCATAGGCTGCTTACATCAACACGCCAGACGCCCGGCACCAGCTGCCACAGCATCAAGGCAGACAGCAAGGTTCACTGCCAGGAAGAGCGATGATGCATAGTGGAAAGTGCTGTGCAAGACTGGAGCTACCTGATCAGTGGATTAGGTGACAGGAAATGTATCAGTTGTTAGGTAGTTATTCTTTTAAGCATAAATATCAGTTATGCTGGCTTTGGACAGTTTTTTTTTTTTTAAATGGCTTTTAAAAATATATTTGCTTAATTGGCTGGAAATCTTTTTAAGCAGATGATTGCCAGTGGGGTCCCAGATTATGTATTCTTAGCTTTAATGTATTGGTAACTTTGCCACTTTGGTCTCTGGTAGCTTAAAGGCAATATAAGTAATTTTGTTATGTTAAGGAAGAATTGAATTGCTAAGTGCATTTAAAAAGGTGCTAGTTATATTATAACCACTTGGAAATAACACCAGAATTTGTAGTGCCACTTTGAAGATGAATGTACCTAGGATCACCATAATGCTAACCAATTGACCGAATTGTAATGTCAGGGAGGGAGAGAAACAAAAACCCAATTTGGGTTGCATCAGGACGGAAATCTGGGGTAAAACTAGACATACAGCACCAGCCACTGTGGCGAACCCTCGTGAAAAGATTGTTTAACAAGCTAATTTCATAGTGTATTAAAGGTTTGTTGATAAGCATTTCTGCTAATTTGATGCTAACTAAAAAAAATGATTAAAAACTTTACTAAAAAGGTTAAAAATATAATAATGAATGGGCTAATAGTCCAATAAACTACAAATCCAGTCATCTTAATTGGTAGAAAATGGATTAAAGGTGTTAAAGTCAAAAATCGAGTCAAAAGGTTTAGTAAAGTGACTTGAATTAGCTAAAGTGAAAGCTAGCTGGCTAGCATAAAAATGCACCTCTAGTATAGCTGTCATTAAAGTAGAAATTAGTTAGGATTACTCACCTTTGGAGCCTGTTTCAAGTAGACATTAGTGGAACTGCCGTTCTTGGCACTTTGGTTTTATTTTTCAAACTCATAAGCTGTCACTTGTCTTTATTTTTTAATAAACACGATAGATGTATATGAATGGTTGAGTAGAAGTTTGAAAATTGCTGCCCTCAGTAGTCATCACCAGCAATACTAGTCAGTTGACAACTAGTAAATTTAATTAAAAGGAAGATCCCTAATAAATGCTCCAAGGAAATCCAGCAGGTGATAACTGCAACCAACAATTATCAAATGGGCAAAGTTACCTAAGCTAAAGATTTTCCAGCTAAAATAAAAAGAAATTAGAAGAGGAAACAACACATCTGTTTCGCTTCATGTCTGAAGCATGTTATGACTGCCCCTAGGTAGCCAGAAATTCCTTTTAAAGCACTTTTAATATGCATGGTTGCTATTATTGTAACATTTGTTGGATTTGACAGCTCTAAAAATAAACCAAGATATGTGCCAGAGTAGCCTCATTTTGTAAGAATTGCAGTCTCCTATAACGGGGGGTGATATTTAGCTTAAATGAATGAGTTTACAAAAGCAGGAAAGTAACAAAAAATTGTAGCTCAGGACATCAGTTACACACATACTTTGTACCTCTAGTTCCTTTAGTCTTTCCCTTCTGCTATCAGAAAGGATAGCAGAAAGGATCCCAGCTCTGCAGAAAATGTTTTCGAAATCCTGAACGATATCAGTCAGCTGACTTTTATGTTGGTTTCTGGCTTGTGACTGTGATTCACAGCCTCTTTTAAAAGAAATCTTACATAATCCAGAAAAATAAGCTTGATGTCATTTTGAAACAGTGCAATCATTACACAAGTGCCCCTAGCTGACTCCTTTACGAATAATAAGTTCATTGTCTGACTACGATATTTGCCGCCTTGGTCATCACATCATTGTGTCAGCTCTTTCATGGGTTTCCACACTGTATTAAAATGGAAATGGCCTGCTTAGCCTGGACTACAGGTCACCAACAAATGTTTATTAAATTGAAAAGCCTTTTTTTTAACCTTGAAGACATGTCAAAACTTAAGATACATTTTACCAACATCGGGGAGGAAAAAAAAGATAAGCAGAAGGTACTGAACTTATGAAGTGATTGACAAACTTCCTCTCTAATATCAATAGTCCTACATTACACAAGGTTAGGCGAGGCCTAATCTTTATTGATCATGAAGTCTCATTAGTGGGATTGAACGCTTTGTCAGTGGAAAATTTTGCCATGTTGGGATATAAAAATCATGTTTATTTTTCCACAGAGTTTTCACACCGTGGGCGAAATTTTTCTTTAATGACCTGTAAAAATTTCCACTGATGCCTAAAATCAAAGCTAGTGGCACCATGAAACACAACTAGTAATGCATGATGTCACACTCAGAAATTAGAAGAATCTTGATAGTGTGTTTGGAGTTGTTGGTTGTCACAGAAAAAAAATCCGATGACTCAGCTGATATACCGCAGTGATTTGGTTGTGTAATGCTGTGATTGATTGGCGATGTGCTGGCATGTATGCAGGAACACGTTTATATTATGATTGTTTGTTTTTTTTTTAGTAATGGGCTTTCAGTTTTAGTGCCCTATGGGGGTTTTAGGAGGCAATTTCCTGTCAAATGGGACAAACTTAAAGCAAATTCCAGTGGTAACAACTTAAGGGTAGTTCCCCAAGAGTTGGACATTTGCCTACCCTCCTCCTTGGGCTCCGGCCTCATGCTGCATTAACAAATGCATTGTTGATTTAATGAGAATTTATGTTTGATTCGGAAAATGTGATTTGAACTGTCACTCTGGTGGTCCTTGAATCAAATGTGACAGTTTAGGTAGTCAAGTCACCCTTAAAGTTAAATACACATAGGATGTCCAGCCAGCCTTTATTGGGCCAAGAAATGGCAACCAGATATTGTACCAGTCCCTCTTTCTACAGTTCCAATTTGATATATATGCCTTGACTTTGAGTATCAGCTGAAATCCAGTAGTAATCTGGTTGCAGTGTTACATTAATGAGCTGTGATTATGTTTTTGAAGAAGGGACTGGGAATCGTTCTTTTGTGTAAGACATTGAATTGAACACTGCTTTCATAACTTTACAAAACAATTATGTCCAAGAATCTAAACTGTATTATTAATAGGTTTTTCTTTTGTTTTTGTTTTTTTATCTTAGTTTAAAGTAAAGATAAACATAATTTTAAAAGAGTTACCGGTAATTGTCCTTATTTCCTTAATTTATTCACACTAGTTTAATTTTGCTATCTGTAAGAGTCTTTGCTGCTAGTAATAATGGTCACGTTAGATTCTCCTTTTCTGGGAGGCACCTCCCCAGGGGCCTGTAGGGGGGAAGCTGAAAAATATAAACGTGACAGCAACACATTATAATGAGGCTAGAGCCATGCAACTGGCTTCACCTCAACCAAACCTTAGCATTTTATCAACCTCACTGAATAACAGTTGCGTATTGTTAATGCATGAAGTATGGCTGGTGTAGATTCTGAGTTTTATCAAATTGGAAGTGCAGCAACTTAAAAACCAACTTAAAGTTACTCAGCTGGCAGACTAGCATCAAAAGTCAAAAGGAAAAAAGAAAATATGGAGAGAGGGAAAAAAAATAAATATGGTTTTTGGGTGTTAAATGTCTGGCATTTTTCTGTTCCTTACATTTTTTTACTACAGGACTTTACTGGCCTTAAAAAAACAAAAAAAACAAAAACATATGTGGATGCGTTGCTTAATTATTTACAGATATCAACTCTTATAAGGCAAACTACTAAATTAGCAAAATAAAACTCTTTGACTAAAAACAGATATATTTTTCCACTAACACATAACCTGAATGCCTTGTAAAGTAAAAGAGCCCTTTGAGGCCTCTTGAGTGGGTTCTAAAAAAAAAACAACACCACAAAGTTCTAAAAAAAAAATTTAATTTAAACTTCATTTAGACACTGAGTGAGTTTTTGCAGGACATTTAGCAGCAGTGAGAATTTCATGGTTTGATCCATGAGCTGAAGCTGTTTCGTGGCTGCTTTCCTAAAGACTTCAGGATGTCAGTAGGACAGGTTGTGTTTCAGAGAGCTAATCGACACAAAGCGGCGTCTAGCTGTGTGTCTGCTAAAATAGTAGTATTTTACTATTTGCATATTGAGTACCCGTGTGTGTGTGTGTGTGTGGGTGGGTGTTTTCAGCTATGAAACACTTGTTGCTAAAAGCAGCGGTCTGATTGGTCAGATCTGTTTTGTTTTATACGTCTGGTTTGTAAAGGCCTTTAGTGAGACACTGAATCCACACAGTTTGATGCTCTCACCCCTCTCTATGAAGAAAAGAAGAACTTCCTCCAGGAGAGGAGATCAGTGCAGCAGTTTGAGACAGATTTTCCTGTGCTCTTCTGTTGAAACTTCCTGTTGTAAATGAGTTGGATCCTCTGGTTCTGATGTGAACGAGGCTGTTGTCAAACTGGCAGACACCTGATCAAACACCTGGGAGTGGCCTGCTTCTCCTTTTGCTCTTTGTCATTTTTACAGCTGCACCTTTTCAGCGCTCCAGTTCTCACAGCCTGTACGTACGTGTGGCTATATATAATCACAGGCTCCACAGCCCTAAGGTGGTGTGTTTGTGTTTTCCTGGGTGAGGAATTATCAGCAGCTACCAGCCAGCTGCCTGCAAGTTTTGATTATAGAGCGTGAGTCAGTCTTTCTTCAGCCTGAATCATAGTAGAGCATTCTCACACGCCTCTGTTCATGCGTTTGTCTTGTTTATCTTCACATTTTCCTGGACGAGAACGTATAAACAGAAACCGCCTGACGGCACAAGCAGCTTCTGTGTTGGATGGAGTTTGAGTCATTCAAGTCTTCAGTTTCACTCACTACCGGCTTAAACACCATTTTGAGGAAATGAAACCTGTTTGAGTCCTGAGAAAGCTAGATGTGAAATATACAGAAATAACTGGGATATTATGATATTAGCCACTTTTTTGCAATTCAGATGTTTTTTTATTTCTTGTGTGACTGAAATTGGTCATTTTTGTGGTTTGAGTTGTTTTAGGTAGATAAATCAGTAATTAACCCCTCAAAACAAAAAGAGTTGGCGGTCTTTCGAAGCCACACAGTTACTCAAACAAGGCAGCAGCAGACCACCAACTCCTGTGAAGTAAAATTACTGTTGTTGTCTGGGGAGTCTGGGGGATTTCGAGAGAGCAGTATAATTACTTTAGTTCCTCATCGGAAACGGCTGTCTGACAAAGTGATACAAATAGTCTAAATATAGCAAACACTTATAATTTGTAGTTATTATTATTTTATTTAATTTTTTTAGCTGACAAGTCAAATATTGTGGTGCTGTTTGTTTGGGGGGGGGGGGGGGCGCAAACTTTTT
>VUQR01016755.1:1697-17666 GCA_015108515.1 Hemichromis elongatus
GGAATGGGGGCAACTGGCTTTGATTGCACCGCTGTGCACAGAGACAGTGCAGGTCTCCCTTTTATCTCACCGCTTTCTCTCCCTGGCACTCCACAGTGCAAGCTCTTATTAGACCAGGTCCATATCTCTAACTGAACAATGACTTCACGTCTCTGCAGTTAATTATCTGCCTGATCCATACCATTGAGAAGAATGAATGAACTCCAGTGTTCTGTTCCATACACAGGCTGCACTAATGTCCTCCTCGTATAGGCAGGCAGAGTCATGAGACAGAGCTATTAGACCAATGTAATGAGTTTATGTATGAGTAATGGCCGCACACTTTCTGACACAGTGAGCCATCCGCTGGCCGTTTCTTCTGGCATATCTTGTGGCTGATTTTTTCGGTTAATCATTTTGAGTCAACAACTGGTGTCAGACTGTTAAACGGTAGACTCGGTGCTGTTATGTACAACCTACAACTAAACAATGTATAAATTCAGAGGCTCTCATTTTTCGTTATATATCCAGTGCCTGAATACTTCAGGCTGTAGGTTGGCCTGAAACGGCGTAATGACCCCAGCTGAACGTGCTAGTCTTGCGTCGGTGCTTTTAAACACCTCAGCCATCATTCTGCAGCACTGGTGTTTATTTAAATGGATTTGGCTTGCTTAGGCTGTAAAGAGAGAGGGCATAAAACACTGAGGGCTAGTGAATTACCAGCAATAAAGCTGTGAAGCCTCGCCTGTTGTCAGCACTGAGCCTAGGTGGGCCAAACGGCCATGCACGACTACCAAATCCCCAAGCTTGCCTTTAACAGCGGCCCGAATTCTTGCTAATTGTCTCTTCTTGTCATCCCTGTTTACTCAAGCCTCACCACTCTCTCTGCCATAATGGATTCAGGGGCTTGACAAGCCATGTTTGATTGATTTCTCTCCCTGACCACTCAGTGGAAGGACTCCTGGCTTCGTGCCATCGCTACAGTGGGTCCGTCCCCGGTGTGCGTGTGTGTCTGCACACACATTTTGATGTGTGCATGCACAGATGGAGCCACTATAGCATAACCGCCACACTATAACTCTACAGTAGGATACTGCGGTGCACGGCGCTCTGCCCGGAGGGTGTCATTAACATTTAGAAACAGCCCCAGCATCAGTCACACTGCCTCTGCTTAGGTGTGTTTAACCTTTCTATATAGAGGGAGACGGCAGCCAGAACAGAGGGGATTTGACAAAGAAATAGAGCTGCTAGAATGGAGAGAAGTATTAAAATGCAAAGTGAAGTTTAACAGAGGGCGCCGCAAAGGGACGCCATATTTCCATGCGTATCTTTTGGGTTTTGTATGATTGTGAAAGTCGAAGCAAAGTCATATGGGAAACAGTGAGACTCAGATTTCAACTCTTTTTCTGTTCTATTGGGTGCGACTCTGTGCTGTTTCTGCCTTTGTGTGTGTCAGGCCCGAGCAGTTCTCATGATGGATGTGCAGGGCTGTCATCTCCAGATCGCCTCAGTTAAGATGATAGATCCGAGCCTGCTGAAAGGTCGCTTAAAGTTCACCGCTCCGGAGTTAAACTTGCAATGTGCTTTCCCCCTCAAGTCAGACACTTTGCTGCAGAAGATGAAGAAAACTCGACAGGTGCTTGCTAAAATCTCACCGTGGCGCTGGCAACGATCCAGCCGGCGCACTGGGCAGAACTGCCACCGCTGTTGTTTAACATCTGCAAGGTATGATTTTGTATAAATGTGTCTTACTCGTGTTATGTGGACATCTTTAAGCATTGTGACATTTTGGGGTAGCAGCTTCCCTTGGGGACAAAAAGCAGGTCTCAATAATGTAAATAATTATAGAGAGTAGCTTTGCATGATTCATAGTTCAAAATAACTTGGGCTTTTGTGCAGCCCCTCAGTGCACTCACCGTGTGAGAGAAACTGTTTTAGTGCCTTCTACAGTGGCCCCGAGAGGTCAAACCCACTGCAAATTAGGAACACACCATTTACTATCAAAATCTACTTCAACTGTATATGTCTGAATGACAACAGGCACAAGCATAATAAAGAAACTAATATAAGCCACTGTTTTGTCCTCTAAACCACAGAAAACACGACTGTATGTGTGTCTTTGTGTGTCTGAGAGCGAGAGAGGGAGCGATGCAGAGGGGGAAAGAGATATTCTCATTATCACTGAATAACTAAGCAAGCCCTGGCCTGCCAATTATGGAGTGTGACTGTCAAAGTTGTTAACATGCCTTTGCACAGATGTTGTGGCAAATGGTTATATTGTATATATAATGAATGATATTGAGTGAATCTGCATGTGTATTAAATTTGTCTTCTAAGGTAACGTTGAGCGTTACGCTCTTAAAAACAGCAATATAATTAGATTGCGTATAGCGCATTTTCATGGTTCGCCGTGTTATGTTGACACTGTTTATGTCAAATATGCAAAGCACTGAAGGTATGCGGAGTTAATAAATGCCTCAGAATGTCATAAAATGATGAGTATTTGGCGCCTTAAAATATGCGTCACAGTTAAAGAGCACTACAAACAGCACAACATGCTGTATATGATCTAAACCCAGTAATCTAATGGTAAATTATGAAGCATGGTTAAATAAAAGGGAAGCATTAGCCATAGTTGTCAGCTTACACTGATTGATAGACCAACCACACAAGTCGAGGCTGACAGGGTGAAGTATTGAGTGCGGGAAGCTGTGAGTGTGTGCGTGCGTAGTTGTGGGCTGATGTATATTATAACTATTATCAGAAAGGTAAATCACTTTATGAAGTAAGCTCATGTTATGATGAATGTAATGCAGCACGTACCATTTAAATACAGAAGGAGGTGTGCATATAAAATTGCAATTAGAGGCTAAGCCTTCCATGTGTCTAATTATATACATGGATATGTGACCATCTGTAAAGGAGAGTGATTTTTGTTCAAGTTATCTTCCACTACCTGTTAGGCTTACAGTAAAACCCCATCAGAGAAGGCCCTTATGTTACCCTTAAGCTGCAGTCTTTAATTTGAAATGTATTTATAGGAATAAGACAATTTACTGACAGATTAGTTTAATGAACATTGGAGCTGGTGCTTTTAACGAAAAGCGAAATTAAAGCAGACTAAAACTGAAAATAGTCAGCAACTAATTAATTCAAAGCAAACACCATAAAGTGTGAAAAGTGAAATTGATATTGCCCCTTAGAGTTAACTACATAATTACTGCCTTCTGATATGACAAACGTCTTGAACGGATTCACCTCCAACTCTATGTCACATGTCAGTTGTATTGTATTTGTATGAAAATGCTAACTAATGTCTTCAGTTTCTCTTTGAGGGTTAAATTAATACCACTGCAGTATATCTCCAGCATAGATCCACAGTCTGAACTGTCAACATTATATTTTAGCTGCTAATTTTTTGATGATATTTGGAAGACAGGGTGGAGTGTGATGTGATCAGCTTGATTAATAAACTGCATTCAAAAGTGTAGGGTGGCAAGTGACACATATCTACGGATCAGTATTACCGTATTTTTCAGGCTATAATGTGCACTTAAAATCCTTTAATTTTCTCAAAAATTGTCAGTACGCCTTATAACCTTATGATCCAAAAAACACGGACTGTAGCAGACTAGCAAAATACAGTTTAGCTCACATAAACTGGTTAAACAAAGGTCTTACAAGCTATTCCTTGCAGGAGGTCATAATCAAAAGAAACAGACATGAGAAATATGGTAAGGCCCACACTGAAGGCTCTGCCTACAGCTGCCTGCACACCTCAGTCAAAATAATAATAATCACTAAATTTAACCCTTAATAAAATTCAAACGATTGAGTCAGCTATGTACATGCAAAACAATAGCTGGTACCGGGTACATTTTATTTGTTCCCGGATGCAAACCTGTTATTTTCATGGCTGAATTTTAGCATCTGAAGATGGGAGTTGCTTCTGTGGCCAGTCTCAAGTGGCCACTGGAATAACTGCGGGTTTAGACACTTTCTTGCTGGCTTCATTTTACGAGCCCTGATGTTGCCGCTTGCTTAATAGTCTTTTTCTGCTTCTGTGTCTTCCCTTAGGAGATTAATGCCACGTTCTGAGTGTATTCACTTCACTTCCAATCAAAGAAGTGAACTTGATTTGGACTAGCTCCTTTGCCAAATTATGACTGAAGCAAAAATCAAACCTAAGAAAGAGAAAAATAAAGTTCAAATGTCCGTACTCACACTCAGAACAAAAGTGAACAAAATTACAAATCTGAGTAAACAAGGCCCACAGTCACAAAGACACAATTGTTCCAAGGTTTCTTGTGATTTGATCCCTGCTCTGTTTTGCACTGAGGTTCTTGTTGCTACTATGCATGTTGGAGGGGCGTGCAGTGCCAGAACAGAGTAACACTGTCAAATACAGCTTAAAACAAAAAAGGAAAAAATAAAACACTTTTTAATCCGAATGTAGCATCAAGTCAGTTAAACTTCTGGGATATACCCCAACTCTAAGCAGCAGAGGAAGTCACTAACCAATTTCAGTAGTTTTTGTGTTAATGAAATAAAAAAAAAGGGTGCAATAGAGGGGCAGCAATGAAACAATGTCTCCCAGCACAGTTCAGGAGCATGGAGGGGATACCTGGAGCCAGGCGGTAACTGTAGGAGAGCTGAACAGGGCCGTAGTAGGCTTTTTACCCATCAGCAGGACCGGTATCTGCTATGGAGGGTGAAAAAATGACCAACTGACTGGAACAATTCCCTTTACAGAGTAAATTAGAAATATAACATGAGAAGGTTATAAACCATCAAATTTAACATCTATAGTATCCCTGTTTAGATATGCACCATTAGTTGATCCCAGTTTGGATCATATTTGAGATAAAGCATCTGACTGAAGCACAGAGAAATCTGTTCATTCATATCCTCGTACAAATAAAACTTCATGTCCATACTGATTAGCACAGGTTCCAACATCGTTTGCAATAAAAACTGGCAATTTAATCAGACATCCAGTAACACAAAAGCTTCACAAAACATTGAAGTGACACAAAACTGATGCTGAAAACTTGCCTGAATAGAAGTCCACAGTGAGATGCAGAACAAGCAACTGAGGATAAAATGAGTCCATGCTATGTCTGTAGTGATGGACAACTAACTCTGGGATGATAAAGAGTAAAAATGTTTTACTCTTTAATTCTGTAAAAAATTACTAGATTATTACTAGATTTATAGTAAAATGAACCCTGTTCACTATAGTTTCATGTCATCGCCACTACGTATAACATTTGCAACCTTGGATCTGTGCGCTGATTGTTGGAGCACAAACAGCAGGAAAGGTTTTCTGTCTGAGGGTTTGGTTTTAGATCAGAGCTTAATGAAAACTGCACATTTCCAGAAATGCTTGTCTCTTATGTGACATTTTTAGTCACGAGATATGTGCATTTGTTGGTACAGAGTGGATGAGAGGCGGGTGGCCCCTTTACACATCCAAGAAAAGATTGAACGAGTTAGTAGTAAAACTACAGGCCTAAAGCAAATGCAAAAACAAGACAAAAGGAAGTGAGAAAGAGGGAGGCAAATGTGATTTGTGAGTTAATACTGCTTTAGCTGCTCATCTCTTGCATCTGTTGTCTGTGAACAAGTGTCTCCCATTAGTATAGCCTATGTTTTTTCTCTTAATGACAACAGAAAAAAAGTCCCAAAAGTCTTCAGCATTAGAAATATTAGTGTGTGGTTTGTTTTGTGTGTGTACATGTTAAGACATCTTTGTGAGGACAGAAAACTGGCATGCTACTCTACTTGTGCTGAGCAACAGCCACTTATGGGAAAAAACTGCCCGTCTCCACGTGTTTGAAGGCATTTCTGAGGCTCAAAATGTGGTTTTAGTGTCAGGGTTACAATTAGGTTATGATGAGGTTTAGGATCAGGCATTCATTTTTGATGGTTAGCGTTAGGGTAAGGGGCTAGGGAAAGCATTATGTTAATATGAGAATGCATTATGAAGGTTGGATAAAGGCTATGCAATGAGGGCATGTCCACCCCCTAGCCCCAATCCAGTGCTAATGATGCCATTACTGGGGATCTCACAGGGTAACATTACAAAGATGGCCCCGCTGTAATACAAGCAAAACTAAAAATAGGATCGTTCATAACCCCAATCGTAACCTGGATGCTGAAGTTCATGAAAATTCACCTATTGCTTAGAATGGATGGTTCAGTTCCTGTGATAGTTGCGATTGACTAGACAAAGAGGAGAGTGAGACTTCCACCCAAGACACATGTGAGGTCATGCTCTAAAATATACTGTAGAGCCTTGGGCTCTACGTGTTTGACTTAAATGATCCTGGAAACACAGGATCATTAAAGTCTGACAGGAAGAGAGGCATGATGAAGAAGGATAAGAGTTGGCAGAATGAGATACCAGACTCTGCAATCGGTCACAGTGAATCTAATGGTTCCTTTACTGCCATTACCACTGCTGCAAAACCAGCTTTGTATGATGTGGCTAAAAATAATCATCCTTTGAACAATCAAAACAAAGGATATATTCCTTCCTAAATGGCGGTCTTTTTTATTGATTTTGCTGTGCTGACATTTGAGATGACTGCAGCAAAGGGAGATGAAGATCAACAAACTTGAAGGTGTGCTCAAGGCCACTGGAGGGCCACAATTCTACAGCTTTAAATGGATATTTCCCAGGTGGATTGTTTGTCTTTTATGACTTAGTTCCAACTGCACAATAATAGCTTTGAGCGCGTCTCAGGTTTCTAAAACTACCACTCCGTACCGCGGGACACTGAGCACGGCAGTCAAAGCTCAGCCTGCCGTTCTTCACGATGCGCACAAAGAAAAGAACAAGAAGAGCAAAGTATAAAACACATACTTTGCATACAGCAGCTTGAAGAGCCACACCAAGACAGGTGGTCCCGGGGGGTTTGGTTACGAATGCTACGAGCCTTTTCGCCATCACAAACAAACAACAGTCAGTTCAAAGACAGAGTCTAATTCAAAGTAGTCCACGACACTAACTTTCATCTTCTGGAGCCTTCATCAGCATTTGATGGGCAAAAAGGTAAATGCTTTGGTTTGCAGAGTTATAATGCCATTAAAGTTTTCTTCTCCTAAACCCGTTTTTTTGTTTTGTTTTGTTCTTTGTTAATGCAACAGACAAATTGTGCTAATTGAGGATGGTGAAAAACTCCAAAATTAAATGTGCTGTTTGCTTAAACATATGAATCAACAGCAGTTCTGCTTGATACATTAAAATATGAACTCTCAGAGGCTTAAATTCATATCTGGATGAATGAAAACAAACGAAACACATCAAATGAAATCCATATGTGTGACTATTAGGTGGAATCACGAAAGCAACTTTTTGAACGTTTGCAGAGTGTGTAGAAATGTGATGGCAAGATCACAACATCACACTTTGAGAGTGTATACCGTGTGTGTGTGTGTGTGTGTGTGTGTGTGTGTGTGTGCACTTGTATTACTCAAATTGTAGGGACCTACACCTGGTTACATGATCGGATCTTTGGACATGACTTCCTGAAGGGGACAAAGAGTAAATCCTTACAGTGTAATTTAGGATTCATTCAATTTGAGTATAAAGACTTGGTTTGAGGTTAGGCTAAGGTCCTATTTAGGATAGATGTAAGTCAAAATAACCTTAGACAACCGATTTTAAAGTAAATAGGAATAATTTCTTCTTGATTAGCATGCAAACTTTTCAGAGAGAGTGAGATCACGCCACTTCTGCCACGCACACATGCATGTGCACATATGTGCTAAAGTTAAATGCTCTTAAATTTTACAGATATATCTAGGTCAGACGTTCTTGAAATATTCACTGCTTCACTGTTTTGAATTATTTGTATGGTAATTTTGGAGAAACTATACATTTAAAAGAGCCCATTTCTGAGGCTCTGAAGAGATACGGGCACTTTAGGTCAGAATGGCTCGCGCACCCATTTTCTCCATCAAACACCCACCGAGTGAACCGTTCAAATCTATACGGCCTCGCCCACCGCTCTATTCAGTGCTCATTTAGCGATGGAAAGATGGGAGGAGATGAAGGGAGAAGCGAGCCGTCAGACAGCCAAATGGTGTGGGCTGGCAAGATCACACACACTACAGTATATCTAACAGGAGGTAGATCATTTGAAAGAATATTACAGCCGCAACTTAAAGCTGGAGCCGAGCCAGGAGCCAAAAGACTCGAATTCACTCTTAATCTGTTACTCACTCTTTTTTTCCCTCCTACCAAACATATTTTTTTTCTTTCCCTTCCAATCTCACTTACTCTCCCACCTCATCATCTAATCCAGCCAGAGGGTGGAGGAGTGTGCTTGTGCGTGCGTGTGTGAAAGATGAGCCGGTCTTAGCCCTGCTGTAACCCCTATCTCCTCACATACACACACACACACACACACAAACAAATGTGTCCATATATAAAATCCAGGTCTGTCAGTATATGCACTGTTTTCCACCTACACATTAACCACCCTCCCGGTTCACACATGGACGTGTTGATGCAAACACGCACACACACACACACACACAGGCTGGCATGGCTGGCTAGGTGAGGGGATGCTTCGCCTGTGATTAGAAAGGCAGGGGTTATGATCTAGGAGCTGAGGTGCGACGCGCCATGTATTATACATAGAACAATGAATCTTTGGAGAAAATGGTAATCCAAACACAGATGAAATATTCATGCCGCACGGCTGTGTGGTTCACCTCTTTTTGCTCTTTAACCAGATAAGATCCATGCGGGGTTAAAGCAGAGGTAAATGAGACAGAGAGAGGAGGGGAGAGTGCAGAGAAAAGGAGAGAAGTAATGTAGCGAAGCATGAAATCATGGCTGGCTTGTGTAATTTAGCCCTGGGATGAAGCTCACCGGCTGGAATTTCATTCCCCTTAGACCTGCCTTTAAACCACAACTCAACGCACAAGTGCGTTGTACAGCATACACGTTTAGAAAGAGAAAACTCCCCTGCAATTAATTTAACATGCATTCCGCTTTACTTTCACAAGGAATGTTCAGTGTCTCTCGTCCATACTGCTACATCGATTGTTGTTGGACTCAACAAAGCAAAAGAATCTGACAGACGAGTCTGTTGTCAGTGTTACTGTTACCGGTACCTGCTTCTATTGCCACGGCTACAATAAGCATTTCCGTCTGTGCCTGCTGTCCTTGGAAGCAAACTTAAGTGAAAAACAAGAGATTATGTAAGGGTTTAAGGTTTTACAGCACTTGATGGATGTCTAGTAAAAGAAGCACAAGCTTATCGAGCAAAGAGTGTAAGAGGAATTCAGAGTTCCACCTGAGAGAGAGCGACTGGTAAACCTTTATATCAGGCAGGGTCAGGAGGTTGGTACGCGTGAGAGTGCACGCGAGTTGTATCTTCAGAAAGACAGGGCGCGATCAGGGTCCTCGGCTTCCATCCATAACATTTAAGTGAATTGCCGAGATCTGAAGGCAGCTGATAAGCACGACGGCATGCCAGAGAAGAAAAAAAATCACTGTACTGCTGAAGATGCAGGCAAACTCACACACCGAGCGGGCATCTATAGGAAATATCTATTCGCAAACACTCGCAAAGACATCACACGTACGAGACAAAACCGCACACATGGTACCTATAAAACACCCTATTAGGCCTCATCCCATCATATCTGAGTCCACCTCATCACTGACCTCACGCTATAAAACTTTAACACACCTCAGTGTGCGTGAACACACTCCTCGGTGTAATTACAGCAGCTCTAATAGGGTTGTGTACTCGTGTCCGCTCCTCGGGGTTTATTTGCTCAGTGTTTCCTCTGCAGATGGAGGCTTTACAAGCCCAGGAGCCTATTATTGGCCTCCTGTCACCGTCCCAGTGAGCTGTGTTAAATCTATAACTGACAGCTGAGCAAGATATTGGAGGACTCTCCAGGAACAATAGTACAGCGAGAGAAACACTGTTGCTATCAGAGAAAAAAAAAACAAAACAAGACAAGTCTTTACAAGCTACTCAGCTTTACAATGCTGATGATGATTATTATCGCGAGTTGGCGTGCTGCTGTGCTGCACTGATAGAGTCCAGGTGTGTGTGTGTACTTCTGTATAAGCGTGCAGCCGCTCCTTACGCTAGTTTGTCCAGAAAGCCATTACACTGGTAACAACAATGCAACATGACTAATGTCACACTTATGTAGCTGACATACTTGCCACCCTCCACGTCAGTCCCTGCATCACAGCTAATGAATGCATGCAGGCGGCGACCAGTTCACATTATTTCCTACAACACACAATAAGCAGAGGCGCATTAACAGTTGCAGCAATGCACATCACAGAGGATAATTGCCTTTGCATATTTCCTCATATGCGCTCGCCGCTCGGCCCGACTAGCGGTGGATTGGTTTCGAGTGCCAGTTGCAGAACCATTAATAGAAATTAAGTGCCAGAGAGAGCTACTGGAGAGAGACCAGTGGAGCCAGAATGGAGTTTATGTGAAAGATAAATACATTTCTACAGAAGAGTGCCTCCGTTTATTGGTTGGGAAATGCGCTGTGATATGATAGAGGGGCAACAAATGAGTGTGGAATGGGGCGATATGGCTGAGAGAGAAGAGAATGTTGCGGAATTAGAGGCCTGACTTGAATGGGAAATGCAGCAAATAAAGTTAGCCTGCATCTGGAGTTGTACCTTAGTGATCCGAGTGGAAGCTTGGGAGACTTCAGAGATCTTACAGATTCACTTAAATGTGCCCGCCACGTGTCATGTATCAGTTGAGTAATTTACCAACAAGCAATTGTTAAAATACCTCAAAACACCACTGGCTTCTAGTCCCTCCAGGTTGCTCTCCCTGTCCTGTGCGTTATTATCCTTCAGCCCTCAAGTGTCTCTCCCTCATGGCTGGCTGGTGTCAGACAGATTACACACTCTTCACACACACACACACCCATGCATGTGCAAGTGTACATGCCTGCGCACAAATTCACTTGAGCTAATGAAAATTCAGCTTCATCCCAAGCCGTCTAATGGGCCTAATAACAGAGAGTCACTGGGGGCCTTGCGCGTGTCAAGCAGATTACAGGACGCCTGTGGACTAGACAGACAGGCCCCTGGCAGCATCATCCCAAAAGAACAATTCTCACCAACATGTGCGGCTCGCTCCATTAGGTGCAAAAACCTCTTTGACCACTAGGAGGCAAGGACGAGCTTTGCCAGAACAAAAAAACAAAAAGCCACTGAGGCTCCTCATAAGATGCTGAAGTGCTGGATCTTCAATTACACACATGACTTCTCCCATTGTCATGTTGTTCCACGAAGCAACTGATCATGTTATGCATATGTACTGTATATTAGTCTTTATTGTCGGTACTCTATTAAAGTTTCGTGATTTTATTACTAAACTTTTTCTTTCCAGATTCAGACTAGATTCATTTCCTTAAAAAGCATCAGCTTACTGAGGGTCACAGGGTTCATGCAACAGATGATACGTCCGCTAATATTTTTTGACTGTATAAATAAAGTGCTATGTAAAAGTAGGGGTTTCCTGATTGTGTTGTCTGTATCTGGGGCATCTGTAAGATTCAGTCAAGCTAATCAGAATTAGTGTGACAGCTGTTTGGTTGCAGAGAAAAGCACCTGTATCTCAAGGTTTTATTTTTTATTTGGATGACTCAACATTGATGAGATGCGGAGTAGTGTACGTATGAATCTGCCGAGAGAGAAAGCTTTTTTAAATCTCTAGCCTTAACTAAAACAGCTTGCGCAGTTTTCTTAAGTTCAGCTGAAATTGTTTGCCACAGAAGTGCCTGAAGGGCCTGATTTATCTGCAAAGTGTTGATGGAAAAACACACACAAATTGCACTGTAGATAGACACAAAGTCACAAAGAAACAAGGAAAGATTATGGAAAAGACTTAGGCAGGAAAATAAGAAGGGAAAAGAAAAAATGGCACGCAAGGAGACACAAATTTATTAGATAAAAACAAAAAAGCTGACATGCAAAAAAATGCATAGACACAAAACAATTATTATATAAAATCACTGAAAAACAAAGAGACACAAAATGACTAAACTGATTCTGTGATCATGCTGAGACTTCTTCAGTCTCAGCTCGATACAGGTTTCCACAACCCTACGAATGGTACATTTGCATAATGACTGAAACTAGCAGCACTGACAATGGGCCTTGAGGTCAGTTCCATGATCATTAATATGGAAATTGTCATCAACATTGCCCAGTGGCTATAAGTATAATTCCTAGAGAGTTGGGGAATGGCAATCATTGTTATATGATGAAAGATGTACTCTTATAGGCCCCCCTGTTCAGTTCATAGGTGGTCATTCTCTTTTCTTGTAAATGCCTCCTTGACTCCCCACTCAGACCCCGATCCACCCTGATCAATCCAAATTGACACTAGTTTTGGTCATTATGCAAATGTACTGTTTGCAAGGTTGGGGAGACCTGCAGTCATCTGAGACTGAAGAAGTCACTTGGATGACTGATGAAATGTTTCTCCCACCTAAAATGCTATATGCAGATGGACAGAATCAGCTGGGATTTCCTTACCTGGATGACTATGCATGCATCATGACACAAAAATCCAACACATACAAAACAAATGACTACAAAGCGATAAAAAAAAAATTAACGGGGATGCAAAACTTCTATAAACAAGTACGAAAGAACTAGAAAAAGATGCAAAGTACATACAAAGTGCTTTAACTAGGTAGGAAAATGACTTCAATGGGTTGCAAAAGTAAAAGAAAAAAACACAAAAAACAACAAGAAGAATGAGAAAAGTACAAAACAACTACACAGTGAAAGCTGATGATTACAAGGAGGATGTAAAGCAAAGAAAAAGACTGCACATAAAATCAAAGTTACTAAAAAGAAATATGACAAAACTATATATAAGCCCAAAGAAACTATGCAAATAAAATGAAAGGAAAGACATGCAAACAGTTGAAAGGGGAGACCAGAAAATCCTGCAAGCTGCAAAATGGCTAAAGAGTTAAAGCATACAGGAGCAACAACAAAGAGATACAAAATGATTAAAAGGAGATAACAACAAGTAGAAAACTCTCTTTCAGACTGAGTGTCTTGCTCCTTTGTAGGTGGTAGGGAGCCTTTTTACACATTACTCAAGGGCCTTTTTTTCATAATCTAGCCATGCTAAAAAGCAAAAGAAAATTCCGTTAAACACAAGTGAGCCCAATGTCAAACACAGACGCAGCAGCCTATTTGATCAAACACAAAGTCCGAGCCACAGGGGACTAAATTACGATTGCCATTCTGGGAGCTTTGAGCTTCCAGGCTGATCCCATGTCAAGAGAAAGCCGAGGGAGACTTTCACGTGCCGACTTAGACAAGTGGAGGGAGGAGAGAGAGAGGCTACCGGGTCTGCGTCTGAACTCTACCTGAACTCCAAATAACTTTCCCTGAAGTCATTTAAAGTCATCCCAAGAGTGTGAAGAAGAGAGAGGGTGGTTCAGGGGGGCTGCACAGGGGGACACACAACAGAGAGAATAGATGAGGGAAGAGCGGCGAGGAAGAAATGTGCATCATTCCAAACGGACTGAGGAAGGTGAAAAGAGGACGAGTAGAGGACGAGGAGAGGTATAGAGGTAGTAGAGACAGATGCCAAAGGAGCAATAAGCACACTGGCTCACCTTGACCTTGACCCTTGATAAAGTCAAGATTTTTGCACTTAAAGTGCAACTCAACAAGTGTCTTCTTTTCAGCCACAAGTTGTATACACTCTATTGCCCTTTACATCTAACCCATATGATTTTCCACTTGCTCTATCATTATTAATTTGTACTGATTCCATCCAACTCAATATGAATCACTAAAACCCGGCTGAACTACTTTACCTGTGACCCAATATTATCATTTTTAGGGGTCATCACAGCTTTTTGCGAAGTGGAAGTGGAAAAGTGACAAAGTAGTGCTTTGGCTTTGTGTTAGGTCAGATCCCGGGGCAAGTTGGGAAAATAGCTGTTTGCTGGAAATAAATAAGTTATGCAAACTTACAGCTATCAGCATTCAGCAGATGATGTTGCTCAGCCTGGAAGGCCTGGAAATGACATCGATATTCAGCTATATGTGCATTTCCAAGATTCTGCAACATACCAAGCTGTTACAGCTGCTTGGCCTATTGAACAGTAAAACATGTGGCCTTGGATTTCAGAAGGGAAACAACGCCCTCCAGTATTTAGAAGACATGTATGTTTCCTCCACAATAAAAACACAAACAGTGGACTTACCTATTTGCTTAGGGAAGCTGCCAATATATGATGAAATATGCCTTTGGGCCTAATTTACTGTTTCTCTTTATATAAATCAAAACATTTCCATCACAAGTTGATGCAGAAAAAGCATAAAGTTTACCAGAAATTTAGTGTTTGATTCTCAAAAGTTCCCAGAGAAAGACCCCAGCTCTCTTGATTAATTTATCCCTGTTATTGATGAAAAAACAACCCACAAAAAAAACTTAAATCTTATCGTGAATATTTTTAGTACTATATCACCCTTACAGAGCACTTCACTCTCAGATTAATTGTAGGTACTAGGGATATCGGTTTGTTTGTAATAGGTCTCGGCTACTTGGGGTTTCCCATGATGCACTGGGAGTTTCTTATTCAATTACCTTTTTTCACTCTCTGTGTTTATACACCTCTCTGCATTAAATCATGAGGTATTATTAATCTCTGGCTTTCTCCTACAGTGTGTTTTTGTCCTGTCTCGCTCCCTTCACCCCAACCAGATGTCTGGGTCTGTCTGGTTCTGTCTGAAGTTTCTTCCTGTTAAAAGGGAGTTTTTCCTTCCCCCTGTTACCATGTAATGCTCATAGGTGGTCATCTGACTGCTGGAGATTCCTCTTTAATACGTACCTTGGATATGTACCTTGAGGCGACTGTTCTAAATAAAATATTGATGAAACTGATTTAAACTGAAATCAACGATAAACAGACAGCAATTAATATTACCTTACTGACTTCTATAAAACCATGTGATTAAGTGCATTTAAATCTTTGCTGATAAATCTTATATGTTATTTTGTAAAATTACAATGGAACATTATAAAAGGGTATATTTTAACCCAAACACTGATTTCTTCCTTACTGGGCAGTTTATATGTCTAAACCCAGGGATTTAGCTTGTATTTGTTTGTGTTCAGATATTAATTGCTGCACTAGCGTGTTGCTGAGATCTACTTTTAATGGAGAAATCCCATAGCCATGAGTTTGTTGAGTGAATTTGGGAAAAAATATGACTGGACACAAACATTTCCAACACTGGTTCCTAGTTCGAACAACACATTTTAAGTCTCTGCAAGTACACGATGTTTATTGGCTTATACAGCAAATCATGTGCTCATGCACCTGAGTTTACCTCGTCCTGGTGTCAGATTCAGCACTTTATTTATTCCAGTGCACCGAAGGTCAAACATCTGACTGAATTACAAATAAATATGTATAACACCTTTAAGTTTAAGGAGGGCATTTAATCCCAGCTGCTCGGCTGCCTGTAATGCTCAGGTGAGGAGGCTGGATAAAATTTAAAAAAGCAAAAAAAAACAAAAAACAGAGGAAGTGTAAAATCACATTCTCAAAATATAAAAAGCCTAAAAGGAAAACAAAGCACCAACCCCCCCCCAAAACCGCACAGTCTGCCTCCCTCCTCTGTGAACATCTACCATCTTACTTGTTTCCTATACACCCCCACAACCACCCACTCAACCACTTACAGCTCTACCCCACCTAGACCGTCCCCCCTGCCTCCCCCACCACCTCCACCAGCCGTGCCCTCCCCCATCCTGTTAGTAAGCTCGGACATGCTTCCCAGCCCACTGCCCACACATTTCTCAGCTCCTCTTCATTTTGGACACTCATACATTTATGGAGTGATTCGGTGCAGTTCTTCCTCCAAGGCATCCAGGATTACTGGACATACTGAACTGTGGCGATCAGAGAGTGGGGGTGTGGTGGTGGGTTGGGGGC
>VUQR01016756.1:2832-13779 GCA_015108515.1 Hemichromis elongatus
GCTGACTCTGAATTGGACTTCATGGTCGAGGAGTGACACTGGTCACTTCCTGGGATGTCGTGATTGGTGGGGACCCTCAGCTGCAACATCCTACATCACTACTTTGTAATGTTGAAGGTACTAAGAAAAGGTAACTAGATCTGACTTAGCAAGGCTTTAACAGGAGTTATGAGACAGCTACACGTGTGAAAGGAAAGTCAGGATTGTGGCAAATGAGAGAAAGACCAAGAAAGAGTGGAGTAACCTTTTCCTCCAGCTACTTCAATAATTGGATTTTGACTTTGTGCTCCGTGTGCATGAATGTGTGTGTGAGGCAACTCCAGTTGCACCTCTCAAGACGATGGATCAGATAGAGGCCGGAGAAAATGACCAATTCTTCTCTCTTTCTCCCAATGGGCTAGTCAACACTCACACTGTTACACAGTTGAAAAGTTCATAGCAATCTCTCTCTCACGCAAACATATAGTCGATAGGCGCAGTGTTATTTATAGCCTTAGTGTTTTTATAATTACAAAGCAGCTACGTGATATAGATTTTATAAATTTACGATTCTGTTTGGTCTGTAAAGGAAAATGAATCAGCTTTGTTCGATAAAGTCTGTGCCACTGGATTTTGTTTTCTGGGAGTCTCTCTGTTTTTTTTGTGCTTTACATTTTCAGTGTTCAGTGTTGCTTCTAAGTCATGGATACGCTTTCTTTAAAGTTTCTGAGTCATTAAAAGCACCTAATGTCTTTCACTGGAAGATGGGATAAAATGAGAGATTTATACTAATGGAGAAGTTTTTTTAAAAAACACACGCCGTACCCATTTTTTTCTTTTATACTGTCTGTTGACTACGGCTTCAGTTAATCATTCGAGTTTGTCAGAAAATGGTGAAAATTTCTCTTAAATGTTCCATCGTTAAATGTTGTTTTTGTCTGATTGCCAGGCTGCTTCATAAATGTATTTGGTTTACAAAGATAAATGAGAAAGGAGAAATGTAAAGCGGCATATCTGAGAGGCTTGAAGCACGAATGGTGATGACAGAAATGACTGATGGCCCGCACCTCGTAATTTTTTTCCCTGTGTTGCTTTTTGGGATTTGTTGAGCTTTACTTCACAGAATGATGTATATTCAGTTAAGTGGTTCACACTCGACTATTTTTAAATAAACCAATGCAAGACTTTTAGCGGGAAGCAGAGTTTAGAAACAAGATAAATATCTGAACATTTTCCTCAAAGGTTTACAGATGAAGAGAACATTTGGAGAAGGATTTTGGTTTTGATTTTAATGTCTGCTTTAATAAGGTCACATCACCTGTATTTGAATAGTCCATTAAATAAACACCCAATTATTCTATTCTATTCTATTATAGAATTTGAAATAATAGTGTTTATTCTTTAAAACTGTGCGACATGTGGGAGAAACTGACCATGGATAAAAATGCAGTGTTTGGGTAACCCATTCATTCACCCCAACCTCCTCCCACATGGACTTTATGGGCTTGAAGATAAGTAGATGTAGGCTCCACTGTGGTGCTTCAGTCCTCTATGCTCAAATGTGTAAATGAGGTTAGATGGATAAAGCAGCTTAATAAAGGATTGTTAAAGTTTTATTTTTAAGCCTCTAAAGTTGTTACCTTTTTGCTTTCCTATGTGAAGACATTCAGATCGCTGCTGTGGCCGTCCTTGATGTCATTCTTCTGCTCTGTCACGGTGTTAAAGGGTGTGTTACACCCGCCATTGTTGTCACAAAACGAAACTGACACAAATTGCCACAGATTTCTATAAAATACCGATGAAGATATCAGTGCAGAAGCTCAGAGATTTCCAGATTATACTGAACAAGATGCTAGAATATCTTAAAGATATGAGCTTCCTGTTTCTGCTTTTGTCCTACTCATAACGTTCTTATTGGAAACGGGAGGAAGAGATTTGTGAGTAGGGCCTCTTTTTATGTCTGCCTTCAGGTAATACATGCACAAATGACCATGTGATCAGTGGCAAGTAATGCATTTCTTAAACTTTTAAAAAGTTCAGCACTTATCACATTTTGTCTTTACAAGTAAGCACAAGTAGCACTCTAGATCAGTCTCTGCAACATCAAAGAGCCAATGTGACATTTAGTTTTAGAGAAATGTCTAAGGTTTGTCTGAATCTGTGAGACTGTTGGAGGGAAACCTTGGCTTACTCTATCAGAGATAAAGGCACTGACTGGAGCGAGTAGACACAAGAAAAAAGCAAAAGTTAACCAACAGATAACGCTGAATTTGGAAGGACTGGAGCCACTGAAGTGTAAAAGGGAAAAAAAAGAAATCCTGGTTTGTTATCAGAAAAGTGAAAACGACAGATGGTAGAGAAGAAGAAAAAGGGACAATGGACAGGAAGGCAAACGAGCAGGAATAAGAATACATTTGTTTGCTGATATTAGCCTTTATCAGGACTCCGGGAAACTAATTTGTGCATAAAATCACTTCCACCCCTCTCCATATTGTGTCTCTCATTGTCTGCTGCTAATTAGCAGAGTATCTCAAAACTTTAATGAAGTCTGGTGGCTCTGGGCCAAAGAAAGGAGTGATTCCTTTCTGGTGCAGATCCCAGATTGTTTTGAAAGTAGGGCATTTTGAGCATGTTTTACTATTCGTTTATGAACTACTGCTCTTACTTTAGCTTTAGTAACGCGCACACACATGTTTTATAACATAAAAACACAAACTTCAGAGTAATGTTGCAGCCTCGGTGAAGACGCGCACTATGGGCCCTTTTTAATCTTTAGCTGTTTCATTTTTGGAAAGCTGTTGTAATCTGCTCACTGCTACCAAAACATCATTAGCAACAAAAGAGTTTGTGAGGTTAAGTGTGTATCCTCTTATCTTTGTCGAGTCTTCTTCACCTGCTCAATTCGTTGTGAGCCAGTGTTTTAATTACTGTGTGAGCATCACTGAAGCTGAAATAAACCAGAAAACTCCAGTAATTAGTCATTGTTTCACAAGGAGGCCGGAAAGATTTTCACCTTTGCAGTTTTAAAAAAGCTTTTTTTTCCTAATGTAACTCAAAAAAATCTCCATTTGAGTCATCTCATTTAGTGAGTCCTAGGTTGGAAGTTTTTGTTCATATGCTTTATTTAATAAATAGTTAAATGGCAGCGCTGGAAGATCACTGAGAGAAAATCGAGATAGGCGTAGTAGATATAAGTGTTCTGGGCTTTTGGCTCAATAACTCGACATTCTGAGAGCTTTTGAACACCTGGGGGGGGGGAAATGAGAAGGAAACTGAGTCACAAGTCTGACTCAGCCACAGCAGCTGCTCTGTGAGGCGTAGAAATGCTTTAAGCTAAATGCTAATGGACAGATGATTTAAGGCCTTGGCCGTACTGGCTCAGTGGCTGGTAACCAATCATTTAGCAACCAGCGGTTGCTAAGAAAATATTCGCTTACCTTTCGCAATACTCATCACACTTTAACAATCACTTAGTGACTAGTAGGTGAGTGTTTGGAGAGGACATTTTCCACACAAACTATGGGCGACTGAGGCATTCAGTTACATAGAAATATGACTTAGATGGATCGGTCACATGCTATCTAGTCCGCTACTCAATGCACGTAGCCTCAGCCTTTTGCCAGTAGCTTTTCAGTTGATAGTTCAGGTACTGCTATTCTCTCTCGAGTCCATCTGCTTCTCAGGGTAAAACGTCCACATGCTAAAACTTCAGATTTCTAAAGATGCGTCGTTTGTGCGGAAACATTATTGATTCCAATGTTGTTGCAGTCCAGACAGCTCGGTGCACAAAACAAGTTCAAGTGTCCATTTGTTTGTGGCGCTAAATAGTCTTTGTGCCATCAACAATACTACAGATCATCCCAAGCAAAGTGGCGAATTACTCAACTAACAAACCCACATTGTAATTCTGAGGTACCATCTGGTAGAAAGCGAGGATATATGTAGCATTTACGCTCTGAATGAAAGTCTATTCAGTTTAAAGTAGCATCTGGTTTCCTCTGCCTCTGGAGAGTGTAATTTCCAGTGCCTACATTTCACTGTGGAGTCAGTTTTCCATAACAACTAGGCTGCAGAAAACTCTGTGAGATAACTCTGATGTTCTTTTGCTTAAAAAAAAAAAAAAGATTTAAACATCTGGGGTTTTAGTCCAAAACCATCTCAGGTGCAAAAGAAGACTTTGACTTACAAGAAGCTTGGTTTTCAGACTGTGCTGAACTGCGGCAGAGATCAGGATAAAGAGAGAAATGAGAAAGCCGCTCTCACTAGAGTGTGTTCCTGCATTAGATATAATGTAATAGTCTATATTAAAGATAATACTTGGATAACAAAGTGCAGTAATGATATAGTATATGAAATCCTCAGCAGGAAACTAATATCCAGCTGTTATCGCCTGCCAAGTTGTGGAGGAGAAATGAAGGAGAAACTTTATATTAAAAGACCCTGTGGTGCTTTGTGTCTCTCCCACTTCATATTCCAACTGAAATTGTCTCAATAAGGCAACTTTGACTTCTGCTTATTAAAGAGATGTTTCCCTCTTTCTTTCTTTTTTTTTTGTCGTGGAAACTCACAAAATGTAAAACTTCAAAATGATAAAATAACCTCAAAACAAAAGTAATCGAGCAGTTTAGTCATTGTTGTGTGTTTGTCTCACACATCACTGCAGCTGATAGTCAGACCCTGATAATGATCACCCACCTGAAGACTCGAACTAGGTCTTTGAGGTGACTTTGGACTGCCAGCACAGTGATAGAGCGGCAGTGAGACTGAGTCAGTCTGCTACCGGTTTAAGATTGAATGGGGTCAAGCTGGCAATTACCTGCAATCTGTTTGCAATGATAAAACAATTAACTGTGATAAATTGGTGAAAAGCACAAATCTGTTGCCGTCTACAAATGCAGAAATTTGCATTGGACATTCAGAGTCCGGCCATTAGAACTAGAAATGGAGAAAGTCCTTCACAAGTAGTGATGAAATAGCTGCGGGATGGTGCTTCAACTGCTAAAAAGCAACCTTCCTTTTATATGAGAGTATACACATGATTGGTGGCTGCCCAATCAGTGGGAAACTGCTGATGTTTCCTGTTCACAAGGACGCTGCTGTCAGACTTTTACTTTAATGTGACTGAGCCATTGTTGATCATATTGATATGTGGCTTTAGTAACTAGGAGACTGTGGAGACCAAACACGAGCTAAAGGAAAAGTATCTTAAAAAGGGCCCAGATAAGTTTGAGAATTGCTAAAATTTAACAGTGTTTTTGTTGTTCAATCGTAACCAAACGGTTGGTAAATATGAAAGCGATTGCAACTCCCATCCACCACTCAGAGGCAGCTCTTCTCACACTTGCAATTTTTCACTCATTTGTGTTGTTGGCTGGTGAAATGTAGGCACCAAAACGGCTCGATTAGGGTTTGAGTTACATTTTTCCCCCCTCACAATATGAAACCTTCACATTGAATAGGTCAACCTGTATGTGTGCTTTTGGGTTTTTTTAAATTTGCATTCAGTATTGGAGAACGGTGTCTCCCAAACTGACGTTAGAAAAACAACCCAAAAAGTTGGAGAAATTCTCAAAAACATGGTAAATAATTGATTAACCATAAGATATATTGCTAATTTAAGCAAATTCAATGATTCTGACTCTGGTATTAGGTTGTAGCCAGTTATTGTGCTTTGAATAGAATGACCTACTGTAGATTAAATATAGATGACAAATCAGGTGAAGTAATTGCAGCATTAACGTGCTGATTAAACACTGAGCAGTGAATAATCGCATCAGCACTACAGCACAGTGAAAACACTACCCACACCACTGTCCAGGCAAAGAGCAACATGTGCAGGGGGGCACTTTTAAAGTGTCCATATGACATCGTGTGCAACACAACATTCGTGCTAAAGGACACTTTAATTTGATCTATCTCAGCTGCTCTGACACATCAGGAATATCCCGCCAGCCTGTTAGGTCTAAACACTTGAGCGCCTTCCTGCTGCAAAGTGACAAACCTTGTTTTTTGGGTTTTTTCTGACACGTGAAACACTTTCATGGGTCAGATGATAGGAACAAAATCAGTTTTTATCCATTTCTTGTTTCTGCCAAGTTGCACATAAAGTGAAAGATAATAAATGCGCAGAGGAGGACATCAGGAAACGAGCCTGATTTAAATTTAGAAAGCATGGAGTCCATCTTTGCTTGTTGTTTTTTCCACCCACAGGATGGCCACACTGACTTTTCAAAAAAAATTTTTGCAGCTCTGTCTGTGTAACCTCTGAGGCTCTGCAGTACCAAAGATAATCCCACATGGTTTCATATTTTATTCATTCTTCATCGAGCGTGTTTTTCTGTCTGCCTCCTACACAGCGGTCACTGTGCCGTTTTCACTCTCTTCCCACACTTACTTGTCATCTCCCCTATCTTTTCTTGGACTTTTCATGGGGACCCCCGCCCCCCCTACTCTGGAGCAGAGGTCTTCAAAGAAAACGCGGCACTGACCCTCTCCTCCTATGCTCTCCGTTTGCTCCCAGCTGGTCTTCCTCTCCCCTCTTCACTCACCAATAAATGAAAGGTCTTCATTGACCTCACTCTCTTCCTTCTCTCCCTTTTCTAAGCTTCTGAGAAATGTGAAAGCTATCTGACATCTCCCTGGGACATCGTGTGTGTCTGTGTGTGGTTGTGTGTGTACACAAAAGAATAGATGAATCAATTGAGAGACCCTTTTTTTTTTCTTTTCTCTCTTTTTTTTTTTAAATGGCTTGAGAGAAAAATAACTGATTAAGTTTCACAAATAGAAAAACATCCAGAGACAGTGTTGTACGGGGGGCTTTAACTAAGCAAGCGCAAGGATAAAGGCTGCTCCACCGGGATGCAATTAACAACCACTTGTATATCATATTAACTGACTCAAATAGAGGATTTTTCTTTGCTTTTTGGAAACAGCGACATGCTCAGAATGCTTTTTATTTTTTATTTGGAGTCCAAAGCTAGAATGTATTTAATGTAAAATTATGTAAAACAGAGAGAGACAGAAAATATTTGTATCTACAAAGGTGGCATCCAGAAGTTTAAATAAAATTAACTCAGCTGATTGTAATTCTGAGGCAAACATTGAAAGCCTGCACTAAGTTTCCTGGCAATCCATCTGGTAGCTCTTGCCTTTCAGTAATGTTTCTCTTAGCGGGCTTATGAAATATTCTTGTTTAGCTTGAAAACCAAGACTCAGTGGGAATGGATCAAAATGAATGGCTTCCTAGAAAAGCAGAAAAACACATGCGTGTGGTTGTTTGCTGCACGGCTTTTAACATTACACTCTTGACGCCTGATTTGCTGCAGCGTCACAAATGCTGCTTTTTCTTTGGAGTCGTAACTAAAATTTGAACTTTTTTTTTAAAAATTTCATGCCTTTAAGCTCTTTCTAACCATCCCACCCACGCACTCGTACTCCAGTGGATGTATCGCTGAGGTGTTGGGGTTTAGTATGTGCCCAAAAATAGTTTAACAACCACCCAGGAGGACATGGGAGTCTTTACTAGCAGCCTTCTACAGTCACAATGTCCCCGAGCTGTTGGCAATGGCACACGATTCAAAAGATCCTTCATGGCTCAGCTTGTTCTGAAACATGCCACCATAGGTATAGTGTTAAGGGGGTATTAAAGCTATGTGTCACCGTCCAATGTTAGGAACTCATTCAAAAGAAGCAGGGGTATTAATTAGATCACACTAGCCTATAAAGACTGTTTGGCGACTCCCTGACAATCACCGGTTGCTATGGAAAAATGTACATTTGTGGACCAATTACCTTAGGTAGGGCAGTCTCTAGGTGGAAACGGTGACCTCTGAAGGCAACATTGCTCTCCATTCCTGGTTTGCATCACACTTTCTCTGTTTTCATTACCGCTTGTTGACTAATCTGAGTGTTTGCTGATAAGTCGGGGTTTTCCACAGAAAGCACAGTCAGTTGCGGGAGGTTTTTCGAGCAGCGCCCTCCTTTGTGAACCGTTTCACCTGGCAGCCTCCACCAACCACTCAGCTCAGGTTGGTGGGTGTAGTCGTCCATAGACCTGTGTGACATAGGCCTGACATTTCTAAGTGAGGCAACAACGCCTCTGACAGAGTTTTTTTCTCTCCAAAATCAGGCTTGAATGAATTACGAGTTCTTTTGTTATCCCGCCACAGATAAACACGCACACATGCTGTGTTCGTGTGTGTGTCTTTTTCAACATAGCACCGCTAGCGTCGTGCGCATGCAGGCTATTTGAAAGCCATTCAGGAGTTTTTCTTCCAAATCTTCTTCTTCAAAGAAAAAGAAAATTCCTCGGATCTGAGTCATTACAGTCAAAAATATCACTGTTGGAAACATAATGAATTCTGAACTCAAAATAAAAGGCTCAGATGTGTCAAAATGAAAACTGAATAGCAGAATAGCAGAAATGAACTCCTTGGTGGTCAAAGAGGCTTCCCCTCTGTAGGTCTCTGCTGGGATAAAGCAATAAAAATGGACACCAACGTCCACAGTGACATTTGAATAAGAAAATAGACGTCACGGTGATAAACATGTGGTGGAAAGATGGAGCCGTGACCAGCGCCAAAACCCACAACTGCTACTTTGATATGAACAGGAGGGAGTTTTGTTTGGTGAGAATAAAATTAGATGGATTAGCGGATTAAAAGATTTGTTTGTGTCTGAATAATTTAAGTTTTTATTCAGTCACGAATTAAGATATTTTGCAGCACACTCCCAAGAATTCCTCAGCTGTTTACCACTGAAACAACCTCAGTTACGTGCTGTCGTATGCAAAAAGACAGTTTGTCTTCATCAGTGTGAGTGCTTGTGAGGGTTGAGGCGCTCTCTGCCGTCTGTTGCCTCGTGTATTTCCAGACTGGCTCCATAATGTTGATCAGGGCTCTGTGGGGGGCGTCCATCTGTTTCAGGACTCCTTGTTCTTCTCGAGGTTGAAGATCGTCCTTTAAAAGTCAGACTCACTCGAATGTTCCGGCTTGCTGTTCAACTTGCTGTTCAGGCTCCTAAAACAAAGCATCCTCCATTCAGTGGTGTCAAAAAAACAAAACAAAAGAAAAATCTGTGGGAGAATCTGAGTTGGGTCGGTGGAAAGCAACAGCAAAACCACGGTCCAAATAGCAAGCCAACTCTGTTACCCAGGTGAATCCAGGTTTTAAAACACTCTAACAACATACAGTTGAAACTCTCCATAGAGACCAAAAGCTTTTCTGTACCAAGCTGTAAAGTTGAACAGTCTAACATGCAGTTTTGGAACCAGCCTCAAGTGGCCATTAATGGAACTGCAGTTTTTGGCTTCATTTTATAGCTCCTGGTGTTGCTGCTTAATGTAAAATACAGTTTAAAATAATTGGTGAAGGAGAAATGTAAAGATTATTCCAATCTCCTGAGTAGGAGTTCTTCCTATCTGGAAAATCTCTGGATTTTTTACCTAGCAACAGAGCAAAGACCACTTAGAAACACCAACCTTTCAGTCATTTACTTGGTGACAAGATTTAATTTTCATTTATTTCTTTATATCTCCTAATTCTCTGTGTGTTGCAGGAATTGCTTTAATGGTCACAAATGAGATTTTAAGTTGGATGTTAACTCATTAACAGCAGTGCGAGTTAGCACTGTTTATTTTGTGTGTCTGCTATTCATGGAGAGTTTTCCTGTCTGGGCCCCTGTGCTTCCTCCAGCTTAGATTTTTAGTGTTATCTCAACATTACGCACACACACACACACACACACACACACACACACACAGCCAGAGAGTGGGAGAGTGGGTATAATAGCTCTGGCCAAGCATAACAGGACAGTGTAGAGCCAGGTCCTAGTCATAACATCTCTACTGTACACGCTGCTCTGTTAGCTGTGTGTGTGTGTGAGTGTGTGGATAATGCACCATAACCTCATCTCACCTCTAACACACTTACACACCTCTCTTCCTTTGCTGAACTGTAATTCTGACTCTCATCCTCACCTTGTCGTCTTATCTGCCCTTTTATAAGCTCTTTCACCTTCTCTCTCTCACATACATACACACACACACACACACACCCACGCACACACACACACACACACAGTCTCTCTCTTTCCCACACTGTTCAGAGGTGTAATCAGCACCTCATATTGTAACAAGAGATTAGAGCTTCTCAGCTAAAAATCACAATCTGCCCCGTCAGATAGCACAGCCAACACACACACACACACACACACACAGACACACTCTATAATACAGAAAAGTGCTACCTGCAGCCCCTGTGACGAGCCTCTCCATAATTGTTGTCTTCTCTCATATTATCAAAGTCCTCAGCAGCTCTTCTGTGATTACCAGCACAGCTTCACCTGAAGGAGGCGTAATGATACCCTGCGCTGACCTCCCTGCGCTGACCTCGGTCTCTCCTCAGCCAGGCTCGGTCCATGATGAAACCACTCTGTTCTTCAGCTCTCACTGCTCATCTTTCAGAGTTGATCTTATTCGCCTGTTCCTTCTTTAAAAAAAAAAAATCAATGTTCTGATTTTATATTGTTTAAATGCAGCAGCTGAGGTTTAGTTGGTTATCTCTAACGATTCAAGTGGGAGACTTTCTGCTCGTGCTCTGCTGAGGGTTGAGGATTAGAGGAAGCTGATTTCCCAGCCCGTTTTCATCCCTTGGGTGTCAATTAGTGCAGTTTTTGTCGAGGCCGCTGGCGCGGCTCAATTACACACAAGGTGTCCTCCTGCCTCTGTGTTCTGGTGCACCTGGTGATGGCATTAGTTAGCGGGACCTGTCGCTTCGATTTCTCAAAGAGCAGCGTTACTGTGACGACGACGGTGAGCGGCTTCCTGATCTTTGCCTCAAGATCAATAAAGTAAATATTAAAAAAACCTAATAAACCTGAGTACTTTTTAGTACTTAACCTGAGTACTTTTAAGGGCCTCAGCTTAACCAAAAAGTGAAAGTAAAAAGTGAGGGGGGGGGGGGCTTTCAT
>VUQR01016763.1:0-16602 GCA_015108515.1 Hemichromis elongatus
CCAGCCATACATTCGCAACAATCTCCATGACCACCGAAACACCCAGTCTTTCCTTCCATAGGGGTTGGCTTCTTTTGGGGATCTGCCCGGCCCGGGAGCCGTCGCCAGTCCCCTTCGAGGCCTTCCCCAAACCACAGCACCAGTTCATTCTCCTCATCCCTCACCGCTCATCATTTCAGAGGTTGTGGTCCCAGCTAGTGAAGTGGAGATATCATCTGAATTTCAGGAGCGGGACCACACCTCCTTTACGCCTCTTCCATCCTCAGTCTATAAATGCCCCCTTCTCTAATACCAGCTGCTCTCATTTTCATGCCCCACCCTTCCCTTCTCTACTCCTCTTCTCCTCCTCCCTTCCTTCATTCACTTCTCGTTAGTACATGGGGATCTGCCCGGCCCAGGAGCCATCGCCAGTCCCCTTCGAGGCCTTCCCCAAACCGCAGCACCAGTTCATTCTCCTCATCCCTCACCGCTCATCATTTCAGAGGTTGCGGTCCCAGCTAGTGAAATGTATCACAGTTATTACAGTTATCACATTTATAATGAATACAAATTTTTAAAGAACTAATAGGAACACATTTTCTGTAGTGTCTAAAATAACATTTGGATGTTAGGTTGCTTAATAGTCATATGCCGCCACAGCCAGGAAATAACATTAACATAGAAACTCCTGAGCTACAGGGTATTGCTTCTGCTATGACTTTCTATTCTGCTTTTTAATGCTGGAATGATATAAAAGAATGCAACTGCAAGGAAGCTTTCTACTTTCCTTTAACGGTTAGTTGTTACTTATGAATATAATTGGCTATCTAAACCCTCCCACAGGAGGCTGTGCACACACACGTACACACACGTGCACACAAGGGTAAATGTTTGCATGTTCACTTGCATTCATGCGTACATGTGTGTATGTGAACGTGCACACATGCATGCAAGTACATGAGTGAATGTCGATGCACATAGTCTATTGTCAGTTCTTGGGCCATGAGAATATTGCCAGTCTTTCGTGACACGCACTGTCATGAATGGAGACTGACTTGACAGCGGCCAACACATTCACTAAGTAGCTGGCATTGATGTGGGCAGGCCGGTGTTGCGCCATAAACAGACTCTCATGGTTCTGACTGCCTTGGACAGTGCTGTGTGAATATTGTAAACTAAACAACGGCAGATGTTGCCAACTTTAGGTGAGAGTGCTTTTTTTGGTCTCCTTTAATCAATGGAAGAATAACTTGCTAATGTCCTGAAAATGATTCTGTGCATAATAACTTTCTGCATTATCTCCCTTCATTTTACATCATCCATATCTTATATCAACTCCTAGGGTTGCCTTCAACTGTTGCTTCAAGGTGCTAACTCTAACAAACCCTAACAATCGGATGACCTCCTATGAGCAAGTACTTGGTGATAGTGGAGAGGAAGAAACCTCCCACATAACCAGGCTCAAGCAGGTGTTTTCATCTGCCATGACTGGTTGGGGGTGAGGGGTGAACGACAGGGCAAAAGCCACACTGTGGATGAGAGCCAAAGTGCATCCTGAGACACTCCCAGTAACCGAGGCATCTCGCAGCATACCTAAGGGAGGGTTCAGGGTCACCTGATCCAATTCAGAGTTTACATCAAAGTCTAATTTTAGGAAGAAAGAAAAATGTCAAATTAAAGTTGTTTTCTCCAACAAGATTCTTCAGGATGACACATCCCGCCATGCGTGGGATAAACATTGTGCTGCCTTGATACAGCGGTTGAAAAAGCAAACCTTCTTGTGCTGGCATGTATGAATGTGTCATCCTAGAGCTGTTTGAATGGGCGGGAAGTCTAGACTTGATCTCCTTTAGTCATTCTGTTGGAGATTTGCATGGGATTAATAGCCTGTTGAATTATTACGTTTTGGCTAAGCTTGAGCAGACACAACACAATTTATAAAACCTGGTTTGGGTTTTTTGTTTTTTGTAAAAATTTGCCATAATCTGTGAATTTTGCTCTCTACCAGAAAATCCCGAAGGAGAATATCTGGCCATCAGTTTGTGTCCTGAAGCTAAAGCACACTTAGGTTAAGCAGCAGGGCAATGATCCGAAACACACCAGGAAGTCCTCTGAATGACACAAAGTTATCCTTGTCTAATATTGAAAATGTGTTTGAAGATCTGAAAAATTTTAGTGTAACAAATATGGAAATAATAAGAACTCTGCCATCACTGTGGATGTTACAGTTAATGTTTGAGCTGTAAAGTGACGTTTCCCTCACCTGGCTGCTGTCGCTCTATGTGGCTGAGCTACATGAGCCAACACATGCAGCACAAACCAAAGTGACAGCAAAGACTTGTTGTCTGTCATGTTGTGTGTTTACCGATATACCAATATTTAAATAGAATGTAATAAATGACAGCCTATGTGAGCAGTAGGATCCCCACATTCAGGTGTTTTTGCATTGTTTTCATTTTTATACCAAAACTTATTACAAAACTGCCTTTACTCCTGATCAAAAGTAACTAATGTTGGTATGTAAAATAAGTGGACCACCATGTAAAAAATACATAAACTCAAAGGTTGAGGAGTTTGTATTCTGTCTTAACACAGCAAATAAAAACCGGTCAATAGAAATATGTTCTTTTTATTGGGTGAATGTGGTGTAGGAGGAACTAATGTACCACAACAGACTGCTGGGATTGTAAATGTAAGAGGTTAGCGTCAGGAAGTGCACGAGGAAGCAGCACACCGCAGAGTTACTCAGCAGAGTTTATAGAAACTTGTGTTAGAGTGTGGATATACTTCAGATTGTTCGCCTACCTTCACAGCCACATGAACATGAGTGCCATCCTATTCTTAATCCATAGGGTTAAATATGATGTCGACCCACCCTTTGCAGCCACAACAGCTTCAACTATTCTGGGAAGGCTTTAATAAAGGTTTAGGAGTGTATTTTTTCCCCAGTCTTCCAGAAGCACATTGTTGGACGGGAGGGCGTGGCTCGCAGTCTTTACTCGAATTTAACCCAAAGTTGATAGGCTCAGGGCTTTTTAAAGGCCAGTCAAGTTCTTTCTCCATGTCCTTGTGGACGTTGATTTGTGCAGTGGTGCACAGTCAGGTCAGAACAGGAGCGAGCCGTCCCAAAGTGTCCCCATAAAGAGGTGAGCATTAAAAACTGTCCAAAGTGTCTTTGTATGCTGGAGCATTAAGACTTGCACATGACGTTTGGAGGTGTGCAGTGAGTGAAAGAAAGTTGTGACCTCTGCAAACTCTCAGCATCCACTTAACCCGCTCTGTGACTTTACGTGGCCTACCGCTTTGTGGCTGAGTTTCTGTCGTTCCCACACCCTTCCACTTTGTTTTAATACCACCAACAGCTGACTGTGTAATATTTAGTTACAAGATAATTTCCCGACTAGCCTCATTGCACAGGTGGCATCCTATAACAGTGCCACACTGGAGTTCACTGAGCTCCTGAGAGCAACCCATTCTTTCACAAATGATTGTAGAAGCAGCTTTTATGCCTAAGTGCTTGATCTTGTACACCTGTGGACTTGGAAGGGATTGAAACAGTCATTTATATCTTCAAATAGATTTTTTGGGAAAATAAAAAAACTTTAAAATAGTTTAAAAGGTTTAAACTCAATACAAGACACAGAGAACAACAGCTGTCAAAGTAAAACACTGAACAAGGAAACAAGATTAATTTGACACGAGGGGACACTGAACAAAAAAAGGAACTAAATTGCATCTACAAAGTAACAGGAGACTCGAATAATAAATAAACAAAGTACAACTTTATATAAAAGACAAACTAACCAAGACGTGTAAACACAAGTAAATAAGAATCACCTCTATTAACAGTTAACTAAATACTGAATATTAAAAAAGAAACAAGGAGACAAAACTTAAAAGCTGATCTGCAAAAAACAACCTCAAAACTAAAAAAAAAAAAGATGCTTGATACCGATGGCAGTGGCGTTGTCTGTCATGAGTCATCCTTCAGTAACTGAGCTGTGCGTAGGATACACTGGTGTGTGGTGATATTGTGTGTTTTATGCTTTGACTCATTAGGACCAAAACCCCTTTACCCCCTTATTTTCAGTATACATTAATCTTTCGCTTATGTGGTTTTTCCCCCAAGAAAGAGGAGGTATGTACCACCGGCAGATAGAGGAGGTGGCTGGACAAAGCTGGACTGAAAGACGGCACAGAGGCACTAATCATGGCAGCACAGGAACAAGCTCTGAGCACAAGATCTAGAGAGGCTGGGGTCGATCACACCAGGCATGACTGGACTTCCTGCACGTTTCAGTAATTGTTCTGAAGAGGTGAAAATTTTTGTGGGTTGTTCAAAGACAGGAAAGCTGTTTTGTCTTGTTTCTTGTGAGCTATTAAACACCAGCTTTGCCTGATGTCCCGTGGTGATCACATGAAAGTTAAGGCTGTTAGTAATCCTAAAATACAATGTTTGTATGATGAACACAATATTTATTGTAAAGATCAATGAGAACGTTTCTCCTTATCTGCTGCAGTGACTGATGGGCGGAAGCGTGGGAAACACTATCAGCTACAGCCTGGGATCATTTCCTTACAGCATGGCTGGGATCACAAGTTACACTGGATACTGTGAGGTTTTCAGTCCCATTTTTGACCTACTTCTTGAGAACAATAATTATCTATTGTGGCTTTAGTTGTGAAACAGGCCTCTCCAGAGGTGGTCCTGGTGGTGGAACGAGGCCAAGGACCTCTTATGGGAGTTGAGCAGGTGGCCATCAGTGGAGGGTATTTCCCAATACCAAGTGTCCATATTGAGAAACAGCCAAGCTCTATGGGGCTTGCAGTAGCATTTTTTTTCTGCGTGTGTATCTAAACACACAAATAAAGTGGGTTAGAACGATCTAGAAAAGCATTTCAGCACTTTGCATTAATACAAAATTAAATCCGATAGGCAGGTTAATAAATATTACAGTGAATGAGTTCATTTTTCGGTGTAGGCTGCAGTTGTTTGCAGACACGTAATTTCCAGTGGGGTTATGATGAAATGCCTCTTGATGCATGCTCAATCATCAAGCTAAGTAAATCCCAAAAGGTGATTCTTTTCATCTGGACGAAGCGTTTTCAGTGGGCGAAACATTTCGTCACTCATCCAAGTGACTTCTTCAGTCTCAGCTATAAACAGTAGATCTGCATAATGACTGAAACCAGCACCACCGAAGGTGGTGGGCTGGGAGGTCAGTTCCTTCACCATCAATATGTGAATCCTCATGACCATTGGTCTCAGATTTCAGAGAATCCGCCCTCTACACAAATAAAAAGAAAGAATCTGCCCTGGATTCTCTACACAAGGGCGCCCTCTAGCGTTTTTTTAAAAACCACTCCCAAACTGGTTTCTGCCTCGCTTTCTGCCCACGCTTGTCCACAGGCCTCTTCAGCCTGTGAGTCACACACGGAAATTTCACTTGTGGTTCTGGCACCATCAATGCTCCTTTTCTTTGTGACCAGAAAAAGGCTTCGTCTTACTTCTTTTATTGATGTCTTGGTTATTCTTATTGGTCTTCCGTTTAAGGTGACCTAGAGTGCTTTAAACAATGCCTAAAATAAAATGTTATGTACTAATAATAATAACTATTTTATTATTATTTTAAAAATATCGAGGAGCTTTAGTAAGAGTATAATCGAACGCATTAGGGAGGACAGCTAATGCGCTTTGTATGTTGCAGACCTAATAACGGGGACAACTTTAGTTTTACTTTTGTAAAGCACATGGATGCAACTTTGAAAAAAAAGACGAAGCGTTTTCGTTTTTGTGTAAAAGCAGTTAAAAAAGAAAACTTTTTTTTTCAGATGAGTAAACGTTTAAAATGATTAACAATAATAATTAACAAACTAAACTTACAGACGCAGTTTTTTGTCCAGCCTTGTATGACGAACACGAGAACATGATGAAGCAGTGCCAGATGTCTTTGATTGGGACAGAGACAGTTATTAGGGCTTCTTGACCTGCCTGTGTTGAATCAGGTCTGCACACTCCTTGAAAGAAACATGTAAAAAAAAACGATGGTCCGCTTGTAACGAGTACCCTTGGCTACTTGAAACTACTATTAAAACAACACCCTGCTGAGCGTTTTGCCAGACAAGTGCAACCCTTTAAAAACCGGGGGTTTGAAAATTGCTTTCACCCTGTAAACGGGTCACACTGGAACTACGTTCAGCGACTTTTTAAAAATGTTTCCAGGTGTAAATAGAATAGTCACATTTACTTTAGTCCATGTTAAATTTAGTAAAAACTAAAGTGTATTTTATTTTACTGAAACGAACCAGAGGAAAAAAAGATGCCATGGTAATATTTAAGGACTTTTGACCGATTCAGTAAAGACCAAGAATACATTCCACCTTAAAAAAAAAAGTGAGGGGCGGGATTGTTTTTCGTTATTAGGCTGTATGTGAACCAGTAAGGGCTCATAACTTTTTTTTAAATCGCTAAAACAAACATCTTCCATCGTCTTTGTGATTCCTTTATAATTCAAATGACCTGCCTCTCATATCTTTACACTGACTGAGTTTAATTTATCTGCTGAATAAAACTGCCTTGTTCTTATTCCTTCTGTCTGACAAAAGATAATCGATGCCATTTCATCATTTTTGATCTGATCCACTTATGGTACTGAATTACAGTTTGAACATTTCTTTACACTATCCTCTTCAAATTAAAAGTCCTCGATTAATCACAATGCTTCTATTAGACATCTGGAGAAACGTCTTGTGTATTAGTTAGCTGTATAGTTTTCCACTGGTTACGTACTGCAACAGGGAGTATATTAAGAAGGACTGAGGACTGTTTTATATACCATGTTATTTCAGTAGGATAACTGATGTATTGGTGCCCTCTAGTGTCCAAGAAACATATTGGCGACCGTGTCAGTGACAGTATGAGGGTACCATGGGGGGGGGTAAAGAGTGGAACATGGCATTGTAGTAGAAGATTCATGGGTGTAGTGAAGGAGGACATGTGGAGGATTGCTGTGACAGAGGAGGCTAGGGATAGGGGGAGATGGAGGGATGTAACCCGCTGTGGCGACACCTAAAGGGAGAGGGTTTGCTCATTGAAGAGCCTCACGTCCGTAGCTTGCTTTTAATCGGTTTCAAAATGCATATCATGAACCAGACAGCAGCCGGAGTTTCTGACCTGAAGGAGGAGCCTGCTATTGCATGGGCTGGCTGTGTCAACTCTTCACCTGTGTCACATTTACAAGACTGGTCTATAAAAGCTAAATGACCTTACAACTCTGTAATAACACTTGGGCAAACTCATATCGTTTCTGACGTCGTATCCTCCTAAAGCTTAGGCACGTGGAAGCCCTGGCTAATAAAATATTAAATATGAACGACTCCAGTCTGCAGACATGTGCATAGTAAACATATTTATACTGGTACAGTTATTAAGAAGAGAAGTGCTGATTTCATGCAGCTACAGGAAAGGTAATCTCTCTTTATCGCCTTTAGGTTTTTTACGACATCTGGGACATCTCCGGTTTACGTCAGCCGTAAAGCTGACAATAATGATATGAGATAACTGAACACTGTAACGTTACTTTACAGCATTCTGTTTATTTGAAGCAGTTAAAATCAAAGAAAGTTGAACATTTCCCAGTTTGACAGCTCGCTCTTTCGCCGCCACGCCTAAGCAAACAGTTTTACCAGCACTCAGCGTCCCTGTGTGAGCACAGAAAGCAGCGAGAGCCAGTGGAAGAAGAACTGCTTTTAGCCAGTCATTGCCATGGCCTCCGAAAGCGGCGATAGCAACATGGATAGAGAAATGATTCTGGCCGATTTTCAGGTGAGTGTCATTTTTTTCTTGGCCCCTCATATTGTACGAGGTGGGCAGTAATGTGCCTGTTGTTGTTGAAACGCCTCGGACTGGCGTCGTAAACGGCAGACCTGAGCTGGTGTTTCTGTGGTTAGCACGCTGTGCTAACACACTGACAGCTTGCTAACTGATTCTGAAGAAGCCTGTTATCTGTGTGACCGATAACTACATAACAGAAAAGATAACCCAGACACAGTCATCTAATCTTTTGAATCGTTTGCCTTCTTGAAAAGATAACGATCCAACTACTAGTGAGAGGGAAGCTTCGGGGCTAGCCGCTGCTGTCTGCTTGTTTACACACTGTTTTGCCAGCGTTTCAAATCCTCAGCAGTAACGGTGTCATCCATAAAGACTAAATTTTAAGCTCGGTTTGCGTGACCTTTGCGATAATGGCGATAAACCTTTGCAAACAGGCAGTAATTTATGATCCTGTTTATCTGACAGTCTTTATTATTACAGCATATAATCGTCATCTTCTGTCTGTGTTATTTAACTGTACGTATGCTCCCCGGTGAAGAGCTTCTTACTGTAGTTTTATTTATTTGCAAGTTTACTTTAGTATACTGATAGGGAACTAAGTGAAATTTATTTTTATAGCGCTTTTCGAGACAAAACACTGTCAAAAAGTCCTTTAAAAAGGTGAATGGATAAAAACTAGCCCACACTATTAGCAACGTTGACACACAGTAACCAAGCAAAAGAACACAAAATCACAACCACTACTTAAATACATATGTGAACAATTTAGTTGTTTATCTAAACAGTGGTAACCTCTTCCATAGTTTTGGAGGCTTAATTCCCTTTAGTTTTCAAATGGGTACACATAATCACAAGAAGACCCCAATCTGATGACTTGAGGGGTGCAGTGTGCCGTAAAAGTAAGAACCAAGATTTTAAACTGCAATCTAAACCTGTTAGGAAGGCAATGCAAAAGCCTTAAAATTGGGGTGAAATGTAAGGACTTAAAAGAATGAGAATAAAAGCAATCCAAGCCAGAGGAGACACAGTCTTAAACCAGCATCACCAGTAGACTTTTAGAGTTTAGTAATATTTCTCAAAAAAAACCAGCAACATATCAGAGACTTAATGTGAGCGTTAAATGTCAACAACTAAAAAACAAACAAACACATTATTTAGCATGTCAGCTGTTAGATTGGATAAAAAGGACCCAGTTGCTGCCTGAGTTGGCAGTAATGCTCTCAGCAGCAATAATTAGACGCTTCTTCTTTGTCTTCATTTAACTGTAAAAAAAAAAAAAAAAAAATCAACCAGATCCAGTTCACAAGGTTTAAAAGAAAGGGAGTCTACACAATGAAAGCACCAGAGGACCCAGATCCTTGTACGATGCTGGATGATGAGAGCAGATCTGACCAAGCATCTTGCCCACTGAAAGCAAAAGCGTTCTATCAGCAAGACATGAAGTAAACTAATCCCAGACAGGGCTTTGAGGTCCAGGTGATGTCCAGCCAGCATAATAATATACTTTGTATATACACAACTAGCTCGCTTGGGCTGTTGGTTTCAACACCGCATCGCACTTTGCTCTGAATCAATTTCTTCCTGTTAACAGGAAATTTTCCTGGTATCAGCAGACATGCCAGCGTTACTTTGCTTTTTGTAGATACTTAAAGAGCTCTTCATCATCAAGTAAAAACCTAACGAATTCTATAGAGGGTCGCTTTAAATAGGCACAAAATGTTCCCTACTGTTGGCATAAATATTGTTTTCCAAGTATTTACAGCTCCTATTTAAAAGAAAATAGACATTTCATACACATGTGTAACAGGTTGAAGATCAGTTGAACACAACAGAACCAAAACCTCAGTACCAGGTTTACAATCTGAGTCTGTTTTTATTTATTTATTCATTTTTGACATTTAGACTAGACATTGTAATTTATTTGAATGGACGTCAAAGCCCAAGTTTGTCGTCGTGCTGAGTACGTGTTACTGAGATTCTGAGGAAGTGGCAACCTTGTTTCGATCGAGACATCACTGAATGTCCATAATCCTTCTTGACTGTTACCATTTCATGTGGTTTTTATGGTTAATAGAGCAGTAGTTAAACTGTAACTGTTATTGTTCAATACATTAATCTGCTGAAATTCATTTTTTGTTTTGCTTTCCCCTCACAGGCTTGCACTGGAATTGACAACATTGCAGAGGCAATCACTCTGTTAGAGCTTAATAACTGGGATTTAGTGGTAAGTTCATTATCTGCAGGCTCTATTGGGCTTTACTGTTGGACACGAGGACTTAGTCTGTCTACAGGGCAGGTTCAAGAGGGCAGTTAACATCCAGTAGCGCACACACCGTGTAATGGGCAAATGGTTTCCTCATGTAATCCCGTCAGGTTTGTATTAATTCGTGATGCACCTCTCAGCATGAAGTGCATATTGGAAGAGGTCAGTCTATATTTAGATAGATGCTGGCAGGAGCTCAAAGCAGGCAGCGAGATAGACAGTGGGGGCTGGACTCACTGCAGCTGTAAATCTGAGGGCTCGCAGTTCTTCTGCAGGAGGTTTTAGTTTTTGTAAAAACAAATGTGTTTGCTAAGTGTGAGTGTGGAGTAGGGCTGTTTCACCCCAATACCCACACTGCATCTGCCCGCAAGTTGGCTTCGTGGTATGAAACAGTGCCATTGCTCCTGTGTGCTTATTGTCCATTTTATTTTGTTTTCAAATTTTCAGTAATTAAAGCAGACGTGATTTTTATCATTTACGAAGGGTGACCCATTTGCAGCTGTTTTTAGTGTTAGTGTCATTAAAATGCTGCTAAGCTCTTTATAACCTGAGCATGTTTGTATTGAGTACAGATGCACTGTTGCTTTAAAAATTCTTCTCGCACCTAATGCTACCTCTGGCTCTGTTATATTGTACTCTCCCAGTAATCTGAGATGACTATGAGGTCACATGCACAATGCCAGGATCTGACACTTAACCATCAATGATTAATTTCACTGTTTGTTTGAGCTTCTTCCTGCTGTGATGTTTTAAAATGTGACAGAAACTTGTTAAACACAAATTAATAGCCTAGAAAAGAGAAACAAAGTTGTGACTTTAAGTTGAAACTGAAGCCGTTAGAAGCTTCAGTGAAGAAGCAAAGAGTCGTGTTCATAAGTGCTGAGGTTATGTGTGTTCGTGATAACTGCCCACACAGTTTGTGGCAGTGTACCAGCCAGTAATGAGTGGCATTAGATAAACGACAGAGACAGTTGTAAGACCTAAAGATAATGACTGTCTACTCCAATGAAGACCACCCATAGCATGTTTGAGGATGGAGCTTGTGTCGTTTGGCCATTATTTCACAGTTCCTTAAACCTTTTCTTTGCAAGAAAAGTCTAGTATTGCTTTCGATACAAACAATGAAAAGTGGATATGACTGTAACAGCGCTTAGCAGCTTTACTTTGCCTGTTTGGCAGAGTAGGACAGTGAGCGTTCGAGAGGAATCCAAACAGTTGTCAATTCAAACAAAAGCAAACTGCAAAGCAGACAGCGGCTATATTTGTCCTTTGGTTCCCCGTTGTTCTGATCGCTCGCCCTCCTTCAGTGTCTTTTCTTCTTTTAAATAACAGAATTTGTAAACTTTCAGAACGCACAGGTCGGGCTCTCCCTGTCAGCCTGACACAGTTTGCAAATCAGTCGGTATAAAATGTGTAAGTTTGTAAAGATATTTAATGTTTCATATGTATACATTTGAAAATAGGCCTAACACCATAGAGACCTAAACGAAGTTTGTTTGACAGAAGTAGTTTATTACAGTGATTGTTTATTACAGCCACTGTTAAAACCTGTTTGGAGATCCATGCTGTGACCGCCAGCCTCTTTGAAATGGGTTCAGTTTGCGTTGGTTGGATGTTTTGTCATGGTGTTATTTGGTGTTTGAAAGCAAAAGGACAACAACGGCAATTTTTACTTCTGCGTTTATTCCAGGCCGCCATCAATGGGGTGATACCACAGGAGAACGGGATCTTACAAAGGTAATAACCACAAATCTACTCTAAATATGGGAAAACGCACCATCTCACCTTTTAATTCCAAGGGAAAGCTGCAACGTGACACACATCGTGCACAAGTTCAGAACACTTTTTGTGTTCTTGTCAAACCGTAATGACCAAGTTAAAGGTTAGACACAATCACAGGCAGGGGTGAAAAACACATAAATGAGTTTGGGGATTCACAAAAAACTCTGAGAGAAATCGGACTGATCCACTGACGTTCATCACCTGCTCACGTGAGTCAGAAAATAAATAAGGAAATCTTCACCAATGCCTGCAGGAACCCGAAGTCCTCCTCTCAGCGTTGACCAGGCGCTGTGAACTTTATCACGGTTATAGTGGATACAGAAGTGTTGCTCAATAAAAACAGTCACACACAGAAACATCCAGGAAACAATAACCTAGAGTCTAGTGAGCGGCAGGGTACTGCTGTTTTCTATCCTGCTTTTTAATGGAGGGGTGATATAAGAGGAAGCTTTCTGCTAAGGTTTAAGTTGAACACAGTTTCTGAATAGAAGAGGTTTCTTTTTGTGCCATTCACTTTCATTCTACAGTTAGTTACACACATGCTCATAATGCATGTGTGTATCTGAACATGCACACATGCATTATGTGCATGAGTGAACTTCACCTCTTGGGCCATGAAGTTAATCTAGACCCTCCCACTGGAGGCTTAACTGTTTTATTTTGCAAATCACTTGTGTGCACGTGTGCACATGCAGCTCTTGCACCATGAGAATATTGCCAGTCTTTCTTGACGGCACACACTGTCACGAACGGAGGCCGGTTGGCAGCGTGATCAGCGGCCAACACGTTCGCTTGGTGGCTGGCATTGGTATGAGTAGGCCAGAGTTGCCCTGTAAACAGACTCCGATGACGTGACCTGATCTGGGGCCAGTTGGAGGTAATCCAGCACTGCTGTCTAAACAGTGTTTCTGTCTTTAATCGTGTCTTTATAAGTAAGCAATTTGAGAATCTTAAGCAGCTTGTTTAGAGCATTAAATATGATTTTCTCATGAGGCTCAGCTCCATCATCTGTTGAAGTCATGAGCCTCGTCACAGGTGAAGGGAATAGAGGAAATGTACAGTTAGCATCTTCAATGATTAACATAATCGATTCATGCAGTAATTAATTTTTACTGCAGTTTTCACACATGCATTGCAGCCCTAAACTTTTCTAATCACTGCCTTACGAATGTGCCTGTCACACGTGAATCTGCCAACGTTTCAGTACAAAGTCTGGGTGTGATATCTGATCTTTGACAGTTGCACAGTTAATAAGTTCAGTAAATTCACAGCTAACGAGTCGTTTTTCTGTGTCCTTGCGGCGTGCTGTACTCAGGTATCGCCGCCTAAGTCAAACCGAGTATTTCTGAGAAAGGAGAACTTCCAACTATGTCCTGACTTGGATTTTCCAGCATTTTTCTGTAGTTCATGGCACTTATGTTATCTCTGTTCCTTTGTTGGTATATTTCACAACAGGTTGATGTTGATAAACTATAAAACATCAAGAGCTATTATGGGAGCCCTTTATCTTAGATGATTTCCTGCATCGATTACATGTAAAAGTTACAAGTTCATATCTATAAAATACAATTTTAATCATTAACACAAACAATGAAAGTCATTATTTATCAGCACACGTGTGAGGAGCTGTCTGTGTGTGCGCAGTATTTGTAACTCTCTACATGACATTCTGATTTTAGGGGGAAAAAATGCAAATTTTCAATTTATTGGTGGATTAATTTTATTTTTCACTGAATTGATGAGCAGGGGTGCAGTTAGATTGTTCTAACACATGGTTGGTTCCAGTCTTTTTCCTATTGGAGGTTTTATGGCAGATGACCTGCAGCTCAGGCCAGCGACCTCTCCACTGTTGTTAGACTGATCAAATGTGTAAGCGTGGCTTTTGCACATGCTAGTGCAGAACAGTTGCTGCCTGCCTTTCAAAAACAAAGGGACATACTTGGTTCTTGGTCAAATGAGAAAATATATTATCAACTGTGTTGTGTGAAATGGCAGGTGAGGAGAGAAAACCACTTGCCACATTGATCGTCTTTGTGCTGGTAGCAGTCTGCGTCACATAAATGCACTGAAGCAAACGTTCACTTGGACTTGAAGCATAAACAGATCAATATTTGGTGGTCAAAGTCTTTATGACATAACAAAACAAGTTTTTTTCCAAGCCTCTTATGACTGAAATAGTCACACAGATGTCTAATAGGATAAAATAATGAGATGATTACATTAAATATCCAAACAGTCAAAGGTCAGCTTCATTGCAGCATCGTAATGTTGGCCAAAAACTATTTTTCAGTCATTATTCAGCACCATAACTGAAGAGACAGAAGGGGAGATTGTGACCATATATCTCTTTTATTGAATTGGTTATACCTGCTTTTGCTGCCTAACTGTTGAAGTAAATATGCTGTATGAGTTTACACAGACATGGAGCTGAACTATAACTTGAATGGTTCGAGGCAGCATACAACCCCGAGGAAGTCATTCTAGATCTGTTATAAATTTCGTCTTTCTGCAGTAACTTTTCCAGTGAGGCGAGTCAGGCCACAATGTACGGACCTCCTAGCCTCTCAGAAGCAGCAGACGCAGCAGCAGGAAGTGCCGTTCCTCCCCCCTCTTCTTCGTCTTCGTCTTCTTCACCTCCATCGTCCTCAGCTTCAGCTTTTTGCCCGATCAACCCTTCTTCCCGACACATCGTAGAGCGCCAGCCCCGAATGCTCAACTTCAGGGTCGAGTACCGGCAACGCTCTGTAGAGCTGGTGCTCGAGGAGGGCAGCACAGTCGGTGAGCGCCACACACTCGATGTACCGTGTCTATATTTCACGCTTTCAAACTGAGTTTTGCGCACAAAAGGTAAATTTTCCTCTGTGCATGCTTTCTTTGTCTAATGCGATCCGTAGGAGAAATCAAACAGATCCTTGAAACAGAGCTCGCTGTTCCGGTGTCCAAAATGCAGTTGAAAGGGTGGAAGAGCGGAGATGTGTCTGATAGCGTGAGTTTAAAGCTTTAATTTTTATAAAGCACTTTGAGGTGACTGTTTTTGTGAATTGGTGCTGTATGAATAAAGTTGTATTGAATTGAATTAACATATTAAGGCACTAAGAAGAATGAGAAGCATAGGTGATATAACACAAGTCTGCTCCTTCTGTTAATTGTTTTACATTACCAGTCAGGTGTTGCTGATCCAGTTTATATCGTCTCTACAGCTCTAACTCATTCACAGAACCTTTTTACAGTTGTGTATGTTTATTTGCGTGTACTCAGACGGTGCTGAGAAGTTTACACCTGCCCAAGAACAACAGCCTGTACGTCCTGACCCCCGACATCGCCCCTACTGCCAGCACCAGCAAAAACAGGTACTGTCTAACTCCCGTCCTTATTATGGGGATAAATCCTTTCTGCTCATTCTGCTGCATATACACTGTAAGTTATTCTAGGTAGTGGCATGAGTGCAGTTCAAACACCAGGTGGTGCTATTTGTCCACTTATAAAGAGGAGAGAGCGCCGAAGCCGCTTTCATAGCTTTATTAGGAGACATTTGACCTGGCAGTGAACACTGGCTTTTCACATCCTTTGTGACATTTTGAGAAGACGAGAGCAACGTCTGCTGCCACAGGCTTTGTGTGTTATGCAAATAATAATTTTGTCGTCCTCCTTTGTAATCTTCGCCGTGATATTGTTGCTTGCCAAAGGTTTTCCTTTGCATCTTTCTCTTCAGAAGTTGTGTATATGACAGCCACGCTTCATATCTATTATTTATACCCTCCTGGAAAGATCACACATTAACAGGCAGTAACAACAGAGATTTTTCTGGGAAAGCCTGTGAAGTCGGTGCTCTTCATCCCGAGATTTCTCGGGTCGTCTTCGTGAACGCGTGGCAGCATTAGCAGCCTTTTTCTCTGAAATGTCAGGCAGCTCAGGGTAAAGTCATAGCGGTAATACAATCATAGCATGCGATTGGTCTTTCATCAGTATCAGGTAAACATCATCCAAAGAAATAATATTTCTGCTTTACTCTCCTTGGTTATCACAGGGTGACAAGGATCATTTTTATTGTTTATTTTGAGGAGATTGATGGGTGCTGATAGATATGAAGGGCACACATTTTTTGTTTGTGGGAATATGTCTTTACAATATTACCTCGCACTATTTGTATGGTTCCCGTGTTTGAGTGGGTTCTTTGTTTGTATGAATATTTGCTGTATGTCATTGTCCCCGCGCCGTGTAATTTTGTGTGCGCTCTAATTTGAAGACACATCCAGGCAGAATGAGAGCGATGAGGATGTACAGTGTGATTAATAACGGAGCTGGTGTCCCCGAGGACACGCTCCGTGAGCTAAAAACAAAAAGGGAGAGAAACGCATTTATGGAAATTTACCGGCAGTGGTTAGCGTTTGATGTGTTCTTCAGAATATTTTTGAAATTAATGGTTGAGCAGCGTAGTTTCAGTTCCTGTACCATTATCAGCATTTATTAATTTGACATTGCATAAAAAAAGCAGCTTTAAGGTCTTCTTGTCTGCATAATTATGTAATTGTGGATCCTAATAAGTTGCGATGTAGGCTGTGACATTTTTAATTGTAACATTGTGTGAGCCGAGCTGGTTGGTTAATACGGGGCGTCATCTGCAATGAGCATGACTCAGTTTGAGGTTTTTTGTTTTGTTTTGTTTTTTTATGGCGTGTCATACTTTGATACCCAATTTCTTTTTTCCTTTTCTTTTTTTTTTTTGCTGTGGATTTAAAAAAAA
>VUQR01016763.1:16622-30761 GCA_015108515.1 Hemichromis elongatus
TGCTGTGGATTTAAAAAAAACAAAACGTGTACTGTAGCCCTCCCCTGAGAAAGCATCCACATGTCAGCAGAAAACGTGTGGAAGAAGTAATTTGGCAGTTTGCTGCTTTCCATGCTAGTTAGGCTAAGTGGTAGTTATATGGTGTTGGCAGTTAATGACCCTCCGTCGCTCTCTCTCTTCCCCGCCTCTCCTCATCTTCTCACTCGTGCACTGACTGCTGTGTCTTTTTAGCAGCGCCGTTGCCTTTCCTCCAAGTGTCATCGATATCATTTTGGGTGTCAGGAGCTCGTTATTCTGTGTCAGCTATTTTAGTGGCGGACAGTTGGGGCTGAAAGGAGTGGGTGGGCTCTTGTGTATATGCACACATGCAGTTGTCTATTAACGCGTGCCTGCATGCGTTTGGTGACCGTGTTGGCATACTGGGAGCGGATAGGTGACAAATCACAGAATGTGAAGGGAGCAGTCCCCTGTAGCGAGACCAAACAGGCTTGTAGTAAAAATAAACTGTGGTCACACCATACACACACAGTACACGCAGTTTATGGGAAGTGTCTGCAGATTTGTTGCAGCAGACAGATCTCAGTGCCAGTAAAGCACACATTATTAGTGTCACTCCGTCTCAAGGTATGAATGTCTTATGATAATCTGAATGAACTGATTTGGTATCAGTTAACCATAAATAACCAGTTCTTGTGTTATTTGAGTTTTAAATATTTTATAACCTTAGATATATACGGATGTAAGTGGCAGTCTTCTCATTTTACTCATTTAACTTAATTAGAGGAATTAAGGATAAATTAAATGAGCAGTGTATGAGGAAAAATGAGAAAGTGGTTACATTTCATCAGAAAATCATGAAAAACGACTTAGTGTGTGTCTTTATGAAATCTGAAATGTGCAGTTCTTATAATCTATATATCTTAATGATTATTTTTTAATGTTAATTACATCATATGCCTGCCTTTGAGAACTTATACTGTACTTTTAAAGGTATAGTTTTAAAAACCACAGGCTTTTAAAGCTCTGGCTGTAACCATGGCCCTGATTTCAGTCTCACTTCCAATTAGCAAAACTGAGTGCAGCACTTTACATTACGACAAAAATCTACTGTTATTTGTTTTTTGCCTCCTGTCCTGCAGGTTTCTAATAAAATGTATCCTTCCAGCACGTAATTACTATCTAATTAACCATAATTGATCCAAATATAGCAGAATATCTAATTAGTAACATTAAAAAAACTATGTATCTCATTTCCCTCTAAGTAATCTATTTGTTTGTCTCAACTTGGATGGATGTTGCACACACTAAAGCCGTTTTCAAACAGGCATCCGGCAACAGTGTTTGCTTCAAAAATCCACACACGGAGTTGCCTCTTTATTAGTTGCACTTGTAGTCTGCTGCAATTCAGTACAAGAGCTCTTCTATAAAATCGACTTTTATTGTGTTTAACCTCTTCTGGAGTTTATGATGTTGTTGTGTTTGTTATTGACGTTTAGAGTGAAGGTGGTGTTGTGCACTAATAATTCACTGACAAGTGGTTCTTGTCATTTATGAGAATATTTGTAAAACCTTTGAATATAATACAAGCCAGAATAATACAACTATCTTATTGAAAACCATCGCGGTCATACAGACCCTGCTGTCTAAGTTTGAGCATCTTATTTGGTTGGTAGGTATGTTCAATGTGACACACTGTAATATAGCATGCATTGAAAATCTTATGTATTCAACATTGTAATTTTGCATTATTGGTATCCATCGTCAAAGGGGAAAAAGTGTCAGTACATTTTTCAGATGGATTGTTTTGCATCTCTTAGTGAAAGTTTTCCTGTAGCTGTTAATCATTTTTTCCAAACTAAAAGCAAAAAGGAAACCACTAGCATCCAGTTAAAAGGGCTCGAAACACACATTTTGACTAAGAGTAATGAAACTCTCACCATCTCCTGAATTAGATTTGCTAGTTTGTGTTTTTTTTTGTTGTTGTCTGAAACGACAGTTATCCACCCAAATGTAATTTCTTAGTGCTTATAGTAAAAATGTAAATCTCCTCCGTAAATGGTAATATCCAAAGCAATTACTTTGTAGAGCTTGGCTCATGCTGTACACAGACCTCCACCAAACCGACTGATTAAATAGTGCTGCACCGTCATTATGATCCCGCTGAGCAAACTCCTTTTGGTTGTCTTGTTTGATTAGAAATAAATCTCGAGGCTTCGGGAGGTTTTCCTCGGAGCACCAATTCATTTAGATAGTTATTTAGTTAGTGAAGTGATGTGCAGTTAGTAATGGTCTGAAGTTTTTCTGTGGCCATGTTGATGACCGCATGTGAATACAAGATGGTGTTAAGGAGGAGCTAATCTCTTGCATAAATGATGAAGGGCTGATGAATATTTCAATGGAGCCTGTTTCCTTTATTGTTTATTCTCCGCTCCGGCTCCGAGCAGGCATGTGTTTGCCCAGGAAAGGTTATTTTAATTTGAACTCTGGAAAGAAGTTTTGAAATTAAAAAAGTGATTCATGAGGTTTTTCTGTATTCTTGTTTGATTGAGCTTTGCCTGTCGGCTTACGCTTTACCTCCGCGCGTCAGCTGTCCAGTCACAGATACACAGATACTTCAGGGACATGGCTAGCTGGTCAGCTAAAGCGATGATGGGAAGGAATGCAGGAGTAGCACACTAGTGACCTTTTGGAAACAATGGCAGATCAAAATAGAGCAGAACCTGAATGGTTTCACATTTTTCTGCTTTGTTGTGGATGCAAAGTATGGAGGAGGTAAGCAGACCCTCGTGTGCGCCTCATAACCTCCTTTGTACCTGTTAGGGGCTTGATCAGATGAGCTGGCATGTATTCTGCTGGTTGGTGTGTTTTTTCAAGCATTTGAAGCAGCAGCTGAAACACGCGTTATGGTAGTTGGTATATAGCGGTGAGCAGTTTTGGTGAATGTTTATGGGACAGCGAATGCGTGTATGGGTATTGGTGTTTTGTAGGCACATGTCACATTGTGTGCATGTGCGCGTGCGTCTCTGTGTCTGGCAGTGCTAGTTTAATAAGGTCTAGAGTCTGCTCTGTGCCGCGGGGACTCGCAGCTTAGGCGACGGGCTTACCTCAGAATGAAACCAATCTGTTTAGCCTGCTCTTCTCCCCCTGCAGAACGCTCCATTTTCGCTGTCCATAAAGTTAAATGACATTTTCCTCACGGCACCCTTATGCCGTGTCAAGTGCCTCCGGAGATGTTCCGGGCCGACCTAGATGTCAACGAGCGTGTGTGTGTTGAGTGAGAAAGGGACCTCTGAAGGCAGGAGCAAACACTGCGACATCCACATTTCAACCCTGCACCGCTTGAAGGGCCTGCTTCTGCGAGGAGACAGCCGCTTTGAAAACACAGGTGGTGAAAGCGGTCCAGACAAAGGATGCTAGACTTGAAACACGGTTGTTCTGTTTATATGTGAAGCAGCAGGCCTTCCTCAGACAGATGGGAAATGACAAGGAGATGACTCATCATGAATGGCAGTTTGTTTCCCCTCTGAATGCATTTGATATTTTAAGTAGCTATATTTGTACTATAGAGCACCATGAGTGATAGATTTTTTAAAGTAAATCTCGAACAGAACCTCCACCCACGCACACACCAAATGGCTCATTGGCCTGCCATAAATGACTGATAAGATGTTCCTTCTTTGCTTGGAAGGACAGAGTAACACTTCCACTCAGTTTACCCTCTATCTCTGCCTATTTAGGAGTCTAGCCGCCTGCCAGCAGCAGCTCGGGACTGTGTCCAAACATAATCGTGATATTAGCTAGATCCTTATTTATATGTCCCTACCCCTTCCATCTCTCCTCTCTCTCACACACACGCACACACATCGCTCTCATCCGTCTGCTCGGGCCTATTACATATGCATCCATCCTTCCCACTTCACACATTTCCAATCTTCTCCAGTTAGCTACAACAAACATTACATTTACATATTGATTTCGTAGTTTTAGTCAATGTAAATATGCTGTCATTACAGTAAATTTGAGCTTCTGTTAACATAAGCTCGTCCAGATCTGCGCAGATTAAGGGTGTGATTGCATAATTAATGTGTGCGCTACATATTAATTCCCCCATCCCTCTCTTTCTCTCAACTCTTCCTCCTCTCCTTGGGTTCTGAGCCCTGATTAAGTGCCTGTTTCGGCCTTTAAGCCTCCCATTGCTATTCAGCCTCACAGACCCAGCGTTTGCTCAAAACGCTACTTAACCTCACAGCTTATTGTAAATTAAGCTTCCAAAAGTTGATTCCCCCACCTCTTCTTCTGTGACACTGCTGTAAGTTAGTCAGCGAGCTACGGGTGTCGGTCCAGAGGCAGCCTCTTAGAGCAGCGGTTGTCTGTAAATACCGCTTTCACAGATTAATATGACAGTTTATTGGTGAATCTCTGCTGGGTTTATTTGCAGAGTTACCCTGAAACGTCTTCACATTCAGTTTCAGATTTGTATTATTGTTATTTTTCATTCTTAAGGTCGGTGGAGAAATGTTCATGCTGAAGGGAATTCAGATGGAGATAACCGTAGCATAGTCTGTCAATCCATACTTCATGACCTGCCTACAGCAACATTACAACAACGCTAACTGTAACTGCAGGAGGTTTAGGCTGCTTCATATTTTTCACTGTGTTCAGGTAGATCCGGATGCATCAAAGCAAAATGTGGTGTTTAAGGTATCTCTATTTGTTCTATTTATCTTTTAGTTCTGAAAGTACTGGAGGCCTTTTCTCCACTTTTGTTAGCATTAAGGCAGATTGATCGACTCCCTGCTGGTGATGTGCAGGTGGTCATAGCTGTTGGAACCTGCTGTGCTGAACATAGCTCTGGACAGGCTTGTTAAGACATAACCAGAGACGAGAACGGCGTGCCCTCTGAGGAAGCACCCACCTCCCCACGGGCCAGCAGGCTACCACTAGTTGACAAGTTTCAGCTTGCCCTTTGCTCAACTCGAGCCACTGTTAGTGATTATGTATGTTTGTCTTTGCCCTCTTCTTTGTCTTGTGTCATTATTCCGTCACCTCGTTGAGGTGTTTTCTCTCTGCATCAGTGTGTGTTTTAGTTTCCTTTACAGCATTTATCCCTGTTTCTTCTCGTTTAGTGCTCTTCAGGATTCGTTAAACCAAAACTTCCTGCTGGTCATCAGCCACCGTGAGGCTCAGAGGGACTACAGCCTCAACTTCCCCGGCTCCAGAACCATACAGGAGGTACGGACACACACACCATATGAGATAACACAGTGTCACTTTCTACGCACACATACACACAAAGTCTCTGTAATGCAGCCACATGCACACACGTCATGCACTCGCATAATATTATTCTTCCTTATTCCAGCTTCTCATAACACAACTTTCATTCCACTTGCCAAACATTGCTAGTCTATCTCAGCCATCGATTCATTATTCATCACAAATGATCACATTTCAGAGCACATAATTACTCTCACAGCTGCGCTCTGGTACAGCCCCCTCGTTTTTTTCTCCCCCAGCTCTGCGTCTTCCTCCCTTTCTCTCTCGCTGCAGTGTCAGCAGTCTAGAAAGCCGTTTAAATGACTGGATATTGTTTGATCTAGGCATGTGGGTGCAGTGGAAAAAGACAGTGCGTTCACTTACTTCATCTGAAACTAAACAGTAGCCTTTGCAGCCTATGAAATATTTATAGTTACTCAGCTAGGACCCAGTGTGAGTCCAGTGCATGTCTTTATCTATCGCTGCAAATTGATTAAATGTTAAGGAACATGTAAATGTAAGTGTGTGCTTGCTTGAGTGTGAAGATTGCGGTTCGGTTTTTGAGCGCTACTTGCGTTGAAATCTGAACTTGTGCACATAGAAACGTGTCTTTTAGGCCACGTTCACACTAAGGCCAGAGTTAGACTTCAGACCACGGGGAATCTTAGAGAGCTTACGACATAACCTATGAAAGCGGCCTGGAATTTACGCATGTGCTGGTTCGCTATGTGTTAATTACCGTGTGATCACATCCCGGTGTTGTACATCATGGATCCTCACTCTGTGATATGCTCTCACATATTTTTCATTCTGGTTTTTCCGTAACTTTCTACAGTCCCTCATGTCCAAAAGTTCATTCCACTAGTTTCAACATGATTTTTTTTCCCTTGTATTGAGGTGATGATTGTTATTCTCTTACTGATTCTAAACCTATGGCCATGAGGAAGCACTGAACAGGTCAGTGGCAACAGTTGTGGGTTGTGTTGTTACATTTTTAGGGAAATGCATTGATTATGCCGTAAGTTACGTCGTAGGGTTTCAGAGGGGTTTGCAGGAACGACATAGCTACGGGTAGAGCATATATCTGACCACACTACTCTGTCCTTTCAGGTCCCCTGAAAACAAGTATTTTGAACAACAACATCTAATTGTCCTTCTGTGACTTATCACACCCCATCACCCTTTTCTGGGAGAAAACAAAGGACTAGGTCTGGTCAACCAGTGGTTAATTCAACAAGGAAAACAAATTACAGGTGTTGCTGAGCCTGGTGTTTATGCTCTCAGCTGTTCTACAGCTAAATGGTGTTTTTTATTATGCTACAACCGCCTACGAGAGACTGTCCAGGTGTACGTCAGTGGACATGTTGAATGCTTTTTTAGGTGAATGGACAGATACTGCTTCAGTTTGTTTATTAATGCTCCAGAAAGTCTGTTTAATATGAACACATATTAGTGTAGCTATACACAGCTGCCCTGTGCAGGGAGCGAGCTGAGCAGGAAACGCTGACATATTAGTCAGTGTTTTGCTAGCCAGCTACAAGGAGTAATAGACAATACCCTCCCCAGTCATAGTGAAGTCTGTCCTACAGCACCTCCGCGAAAGTTTTGGTAACTTAAACTCAGTTTGAACGGTTTGTGGATTCTTTACATCCTCTTGTTGTTTGTCAGTTTAGATGTGCTCTATGCTTTCTGTGTTTTACATCCAGACCAACTGTTTTCTCAAAAGCAACAGTGAAAGGTGTTTATTCCTTCTTGTTCTCTGTGTTCTGGCCTAGGCCCTCGTTCCAGTTCAAGATTACACTAATAATAATCAGGCTGCACGCAGGGCCTGTAATGGTGCTAATTGAACAGATTAGTATAACCAGCATCTGAACTGGAGGCAGCTAGCCTCCCTGGACTCCTCTCTCTCGTCTCCATTTGCGCTCTCATTTTTCCTCCTCCTTCATCATCTCCCCTTATTCTTTCTCACTCTCTTCTCAGGCAGATGGTTTTGATGAGCACCCACTGTGAACCTTAAGTGTTTCTGCTGGGATTACAAACACTGGGGAGGGGTCCCTGTGGTGTGGGAGGGGGGAACTGTGGACACAGAAAGGAGGCAAAGGACTGTTGGCTTGGCGGGGGTGCTGTAAGAGGCCACGGGGGATAGAGAAGGGAACATGTGGACTTAAACAGGCCTCCACGTTGCTGTCCTTTCCTTACAAATGCGTGTCTTTAGGCATCTCAAGGCCCCCCGTGGGGAAAATGAGACCCAGAACTTTAACCCGAATATATTGTGTGTATGCATCATGTAAGGGCTGTCTCAGAAAGGTTTTTGGAGTCAGAGTGGATGTGAAAGAGTAGTTGTGGAGTGGAGTTGCTTTAGTTTGGCTTGCCTGTGGGAGAGATGAGGAAATAGACTAAAAAAAATATACGATAAGAAGAATAAATTAAGACACAGGGAAATGCTATTCTGTCAACAGAAATATCTTGGGACGCAACAAAGTGGTAACAACATATTCAGCCTGACTGACACTCTTCTGCTATACTGTGTCCAATCTCACATATGGACACCACTACAGAGCACCTTTCTTTCCCCATTCTCCCTTTTGTCTTTACTGAAGACTAACCGATGGTCCCTGCTTGTGCATATCAATAAGGATGGAGTCTTGTCTTCTTGTTTGTCTTTGCCAAAGACTGTGGCTTTGCCTTGTGGCTCTCAGGGAACTGCCCTTACCCCTCCCTTTCTATTCCTTCATTCTCCATCTCTCTCCCAGTGTCCCCTTTCCACTTTCTTTCTTCTTCATCTCTAGAGCTCAAGGCGGTGTAGACTCTGATTGGCATTACCAGACTATACTGTGGGGGTAAGTTGCTGGCTAGCTTCTGAGCTAAGCTGGAGAGCAAATGTTTGCCAGGGAAGTAGAGGGTAGAATAGGCATGGCTGCCGGGTCCTGAGTTGTCCGTGACCAGACCAGTTGTCCTGGGGATTTCCCTTGTCTACTGCCCCCCCCCACACCCCCACCCTGCCTACCCCAGGGCTTGTGGATGGGCCCCATCCTTGCTCCGCAGCTGGGCGACGTATAGGAACCGAATGCAGACAGGGGCTAGAGAGCTGAGAAAAGGAGGGTTGGATCGAAAAAGGAATGAAAGAAAGGCATCTGGTGCTTAGGGGAGATGAAGAAAGAGAGAGGGAGCTTGTGACTGTTTAACGGAAACCTTTCCTTTTCTTTGATTTTCTTCCAGGCAAGGATTACAGGCAATTGGCATTTACAATGATTGGATCATTAATTTTGCCGTGAGGCATATTGCCCAGCAGCTCGGCACCACTGCCAGTTTAGCTAATGTTGTGCATAACTGGCTCATACACCCTTGCCTCCTCTCAACATGAGCAGCCGCACACAATTTGCAGCACCGTATTAGACTTTGATATAAATCCCTTTATTCTCCCTTTAAAGCATTTTCTTTACATTTTATCTTCTGTGTAGGAAGGCAGGTTGATCAATACCTTTCACAAGCCGCCGATTCGTTTGACCACCGATGCCACGTTTTGCTTAATAAGCCATATAATGACGTTCCAAATGTGGACCCTTGTTTACAGACAAACAAGTCTGAATTATTATTTGTAAGTAGGAAATTGCTACGTAAGTGTTGCTGAGAGGCAGCTATTAAACGTAATTGTTTTAGTTTGTTTCAGTCTCACTTGTCAGTCAGATAGCTGTTGCGGTAGACAGGGGGCAGCATTAGACAGTATTGCTCCATGTGTGATTGGATTCCAGCCCTCGGTTACAATGCTCTGTAACCGAGGGCTGCAACAAGAAATTCAGCTATCTGGGTTAAGGCCAGGCATTCTGTCAGGCTAGTCTCGGGTTCTTATCTGTCCTTACTTTTATTAATAATTGGTTTTTCTTTCTATGACTGCGATCGTTTCTCACAGTATTTCATGAAACGATTGAGTGACTCCATCAGATTTTGACGGTGTAGTTTCAGGTGGACACGCTTGCTATGTGGTTGTGGGTGGGTGCTTTTGTTTTCTTCTGTGGTGAGATCAGGTTGTCTTTTGCCAGGTGTCTTTCACTGTCTGTCTCCACTCTCCTCCTCCACCTCTCACCTTCACTCTCTCTGTGGTGGGCGTAAGTTTGTTGTTTCTCTGATGCTGCTTTAACCTCTGACTGCAGTCTCTTCATTACTAGTGTTTATGCCTCTCCTTTCCTCCCTTTTCCCCTCTATTCATCGGCCGGCCAGCCGGTCAGTCAAATCCCTGTAGTCTGGCTGGTCAAACATAGATATTACACTCTGTAATAACACTGGCCACCCGCTTTGACCCCAGCCTGCTGTCCTGATCATAGCCTCTCTTCATAAGGATAGGCACCGAGCGGTGTGGTGTGGGATTTACGACGGAAAGGCAAAGGATGGACTGTGCCACTCATGTATTATTGTTCTTTTATTCGCCTCCCTCCTTGTTTGTCCTCTGAATTGCTTTGCAGTGCTTTGCTCATCCACAGTGAAATATAATTTCTGTGTGATTGATAACAGATAGAAAAAACCTTGAAACTATTTTATTTTTGCTCTTATTTTAAGAGAGTTAATGATTTGGGTTTCCACCGTTTTCTTGTTGTTGTTGTTTTAAATCCTATTTATGCCAGTAAAGATTTTCAACTTGAATATTTGGGACAAATGTGTTTTCTTGCTACTTTTTTTCTTTTTCTTTTTTTGAGCATTTCCTTTATAAAAGATTAAAAGCGTAATTCTGATTGTGCTTCCAGATGGTTTTTAAACTGCATATAAATGCAAAGTGTGGTAATAAGTAGTATTATGGCACAAGCAGCCAAGCGTAGTCTCTCTTCATGTTTACAGTTCAGTGTGCTGCACAGGCTTTCCTGCTTTCCCTGAGATTGGCTTTGACTTTGTGTTTGTAGCGTTCTTTAACTTTCCACCTCCATGACCAGCAGCCCTGAATATGCTCAAGGATCCATCTCTTCTCAGTGCTTGTTACAAAGACAGGATTTGCCCTGTGTGTGTGGAGGGATCTTAGCTCCACAATAGATAGTTTTCTCAGCATCAGTGTTCAGCCCTGCGGGCCCGAACGGCAGAATCCCGCAGAACAAATGCACTAGAATCCACGGCCGCCAGCGTTCAGACACAGACGGGGCTTTGATCAGGGTTGACTGGCGCACATCAGGCTGGCGTTAGGGCTTTAAACCAACAACCCAGCGGCTGGTGTAATGCAACGCTTGGCGGGACAGGCGCTCGCTGGCTGCTAACTGTTTAAAAGCAAGGAGTGTTATTAAGTGATGCAGATACAGCGTCCGCACATGAATGGGAGAAGAGAAATACTGTTCATTTCAGAGCGTGGGGCTGTTGTCGCCGGGAATTAGCAGTGGCATCTGAAGAATGCTGATAACACTGGCTGTCTCTTTTCTGCCCTTCGCTCCCTTTGACTTGTGAAGCCCTTTATTCTCTACCTCTTCTGTTCTTCCGAGGGGAGGATGGCTCGTAAAATTTAAAACGTACTATGCACTGTAATGAGTCTATTAAAGGAACATTCTCCAGTCATACTGACTTCCCCATCACAGCTGGCTAGAGTATAAAGAGAAATATCATAACTCTTTGTGTAAAGTCAGAGGGGCGGTGCATGCTGTTGTCATTACTGATGTTACATGATTTTTGTCTATTGCGAGTTTACGATAATATAAAATAATTTCTTCTGTTTGCAGGTGAAGAGAAACATTTCAGACTTGACCAACATCCCAGTCCGGCATCAGCAGTGGGAGGGATGGCCTGCATCAGCGTCTGATGATTCTGTAAGAGCCGCGCACACACACACACACACACACACACACATACACACACACAGGAATGCAAAAGTCAGCCAAGCTATTTATCAGTGAACCTTTTCTGTGGGGGTTTAAATGTAAAGGTATACAATGATGATACAAGCATGTAAGCAGTGATAGTGAAAAACACATTGTTGCTTACTGCTGTGCCCCCCAGTGGTATTTTTTTCTTGTTTGTTTGCTGTTTTTTGTTTTGTTTTTTTACTTAAATAATCCAGAGTGTTCTCATTTTTGACTGACTGGAACCTAAGTTGGGTTTGATTAGACGAGTCTATTACTATTACTCTCACAAACTGGTCTTAAAACATATTTTAAATCTTGGGAGGAAAACCTTCATGACAGTGGCATGAATTAGGAAATGACAAGTTGCCACATGCATCACCCAAGTGCCCTAAAATTGTCTGTGCTTTCCAAAGTGATGTCCTCGGTCCATGAAATAAGTTTGCTTTTGATGCAGCAAACATTGGTTAGATGTGATTCATGATGTTTCGGTTGATTCCAGCTGGATGTGAGGGTCAAATGAACAAAAATCCTTCTGACTTTTCTTGGATTGGTCTAAGGCTAATCTGTGCATGGGGAAAAAAAATGTTAAAATATTTTTTTTTATCCAAGAAATTCACTCTAAATTTTGGAAATCTGTCACACGGTTCAAAAGTTATGAGCTTTTGAGAATAAAAAAAGCCACATGACTAAACAACCTTCCGGTTTCTGTCCATTGATTTTGCACAGAAAATTGTTGCACTCTCTAATCTGCACCAAAACAGCTGTCAGAAGTATGAGAGTAAGATGTTAAAGGTAATTAAGACGTCAAAGATGGTTCCCATTCTGTGTCCTCTGTCTGTGGACACTAAAGCTCACATCATTCGGTCCTGCTGACCTCTCTTGTCTCAGGGTTGCCCTTCCCAACCATTCACCCTGCACACAGTCAAGCTGATCAGAGGCGGCCCTCATACAGAACCTTAAAGAACCTCTGACCCCGTTTGCCTCACCCCTTCTTTGGCAGCATATGTGTTCCCATGCTAATTGTTTGGGATGTTTTCATGCCTACATTGAGAATCTGTTGTGCACACATTCTTCCAGCTAACAATTTTAATTTTGGTCTTTATAATTGTTTGGTTTGGTTTATTGTTTTTTTTTGTCTTGTGCTAGAATTAACTGTGAAAGTGATGCATACTTGTGATTCATATGGATAAACTTGTTGCTTTGTACAGTGTTATGTGGCAATAGTCTGTTCCCACATAACACTGTTAATATGATTATTAGTCATATGACTCAGAGTGCATACACAATGACTGAACTGTTTTTTTTTGGTCAAAGTAAAGCTTTTGGTACTGACAGTGGAAGCAAATACATCACAACCATTAACCTACATAAAAAGGATAAAAGGTTACGCTTTTACACTACACAAGACTGTTTGCTTTATTTTGTGCCATGATGGCTCAGAGCAGCCAACTGTAATCCAGTAACCACCAAACAAACCATAGGGCTACCATGCAGATTTTCAATTGTTAGCATTATCTTTGGAGACTTGAAATTATGCGATGAGCAAACAGCCTGGGATTGCAAAGGAAATGCAAATCTTACTGCAAATCTGAAAGCACATTGTGGACATGTGGTGCAATGACTGACCTCAGGCTTGAGTGGAAATGTTCGTTATTACACCACCAAATTATTTACTTTTTGGAGTCGGAGCCACACTGTGCACTAACAGGAAGAGGGCTGACGTTTTCCAAAATCAAAAGAAAAAGAGGAGATTGTGTAAAATGTAAATAAAACCACAGTGCAATAATTTATAAATAATTAAAACGGTAAAAGTCATGGGAAATAATACAGAAGCAACAAATCTGTGTTTTGACGGAACTTATGCGTTTATTTTAAAATTTATACCAGCAAACGTTTAAATAATTCACAGCTTACAGGAAATATACATTTTTGTTTCTACTGTATACTCAGCCTACCAAAATAAAGGAATCACTATTTTTCACCGATTAAAATTAGATTATTATTTTCTTGGTTAAATTGATAGAAGTTAGGAAATATAGGGAAAAAAGCAGAGGGGAATGGCATGCATGAATCACCACAGTAAGGACTCACTGCAGAAAGCATCTGCACCCACATGGTATGTTACATAACAGTTAATCATTTGAAAAATACTCACACGGGCTCTGAACATTTAAAAGTGTAATCAATGCATTTTATGCACCGCTGACCTGTCACTTCCAAACCACTAAACTGTACCTACTAATCTCAGTTTAATGGTAAGATATGTAAGAAGAACACTTGATAATTGTGTTTTTTTTTATTTTTGCACCTTTGCTCTCCTTGTCACACTCAGCCGTTTATATATAATATCCAGCAATTGCGAATAGATGATCATAGGGCCGCTCAGCCTGGGACTAGCACACATCTGCAGTGTCTGTTTCCTCGGATGAGGCGATATTAAAAAGTATAGAGAAGAGACAGAGGTGCAATAATGGCCTCTGCACTAGCTATAGCCCTCTTATTGAAACGTCTGAAGGTATTAACAGAGAAAGCCAAGGGCTTGGCTGGCCTAGCAGTCGGGTAGGGAGCCAGTGTTAGTGTCTAGCTCATTAGCCCAGTCTCATCTCCCGGGGCTTGGGCCAATAAAGATGGCAGTCAGAGGCCCAAGATTGCATTTAGCTCCACGCACTATCCTGCCTGCGGTGGAATCGATTACTGCTTAGCTCTTCTCTGTCTTGTGCGATACCAGTGTGTTCACCTGTGCAGTTATATCTGTGTGGTCATATTTGCATGTGTGTATTTGCAAATGTGCCTTTCTTGTTGCACACACTGTGTCCAGGGCTATCGAACCCCAATACTGATGCAACAAAACTCTTTAGAATCAAACATTTCCTCTGGGCTTGAAAAGTAACATTTTTTACTAAAATTCTTGGTCAAGTTATTAGTAATTTATTACTTGTTTTTTTTCTCCCCCAGTTCACATAAATGCTAAGTTATATTATTTGTGTTTACTGCAAATTCTATTTTATCTCGATGTTGATTTAAGTAATAAAATAATTATACATTGTTTAAAAATGTTTTTAATTGTGTG
>VUQR01016763.1:34417-60576 GCA_015108515.1 Hemichromis elongatus
CCCGCAGGGCCCCCCCCCCCCCCCCCCCCCCCCCCCCGGTTGCATCCATGTCAGCCCAAACCCTCCAGGCTGTCTTTGACAGGGGAAGTGATCAACTTTATTTATACACTTATTAGGTGCTCAGACAAAAACCCTCTCATTGTGAGTAGCGGGGTTAAAGGGTTTATTGGGATCTTCTCGCCAGTCTGTGTTAAAATTCTCACGTTTGATTGCCACTCATAGGCAGAAAAGAGACGGGGCCATTCCTTCACGTCCTTAAAGTTCAGAACCTGCGCGTCTTTAGCTCAATAACGTCCGTGTTAATTCAGCTCACAGACCCGGCCCCCATAATACCGCCCAAGTGCTCGTAGCTTTTCATTAAGTGTGTTGCTGGTTTTAAAAAAGCAAATTGTGTTTCTACTTCACTTAATTTTTTTTCTCCACGTTTTCAGTAAATTCTTTAGTGACGTTCTGGTTTCTGATTAGAATGACTGATCGATCTAATAAAATAAAAGAAGTAAATTAGTTAGGGTTGAGTTACTTGAGCACAGACGAGGCAATTCAGTTAAGTGTTCTTCGTAGGTGTTCCTTATGTTAGGGTTGGCTGGATCAGCTGTCTTTGCTTTTATTTACAATGGTACACTTGCTACTAATTGATAATATGCAAGAAGTACAACCGGTCTCATCTGTATGCACACATTTGTTTTTTTTTCTTTGTCTGGGATGTTGATCTGTTCTTAGGAAAAAACATAAAGTCACAAAGAAAAGCACAGTCAAATATTTTTGCCCCAAACATCTAGCCTTTTTAGTTAGCAGCTCCACGGTGGATGTGTCCCTTTAGAGGTGATGTCATTCTTGGTTTGTTTTGTTTCAATATTGCTTGAGAGTCTGGCCGCTGCTTTTTGGAGCGGATTTCTGCTCTTAAGACAACACGGAGGAGGAATACTCATCAAGATGTTATTCTTTCTCATCCTGTCAGGGGAGATACTCGGTGAAATATCCCTTCAGTCAATCGTTGCTTGCTGGTGGGAATTTGAAAACGCCAATATTACAGCCAGTTTTACTATATCCTCTGTCAACTGTTTGAAATGGTGCAATAAATGGTTTTTTCAGCTCCCAAGAGTGAGACTGAGTTCAGTTGCTCTTTTAAAAGGAAAAAAAAATCAATGTGTAAATAAATACTATTATTTTATTTCTGTATATGTTGTGAAGGGACACAGATTATAGTTGTGTTAGAGTTGGCGGATATGCACGTAGCTTTTCATGATTTCTTGATCACTATTTATGCAAATATAATTTCTATGTTGTTTTTTTTGTTCTAGAAAATAATTTGGTTATTTTGTGGAAATGACAACAAAAAAGCCCTTTTGTTGATTTGTAATAAGCACAGCGGAGTTGATGTAAAATACAAAACCGCGGCATAAAAAGCAATTAAAAATGTTCAAACTAATCTCAGGATGAGTATCGCGATACTGCCCAACCCCGACAGCGCCTGCACTGACTCAACCAGTCCACAACTGTGCAAATAATTTAGTATAAATATTTGCTTCTTTTGTGTGCAGCAAACTTACTTTCTAACAGTCAAATGATAATTAAGCGCGACGTGACGGCACGGTTCTTATCAGCGCCAGGCAAACAGAGATACACTTCTAAGTCCATGTTTGTGACGAGGTCGACTGGTTGCACCGCTCTCTCCTGCTCTAGAGAGCTCACACCAGCACGAGGAACTACTTTGATTTGAAGAGAGACACAGAGAGGAAAACTCCATTCAGCCCGTGTAGCTCTTTTCAGACTCAATTGGCGTTGCGTGTAATCGTCTCTCGATTCAGCCACGTCCAGCTGCTCTTTGTGTGTCTCAGCACTCCACAATGGAGCAGATAAGAGGACCTCTGCAGGGGATGAGCAGCTCCTCCGGCTCTTATCACACCAAGCTTACCTGTTGTTCTCTCTACCAGAAAAGTATTTGCATCTGGGCTTTCAGTTCAGGTGCCACTGACTATAGTGTCAGTATATTCAGATAGGAAGATCTAAGACAACTTTCTTTTCATTCTGCAACTGCCTCGTCTCTATTGCTGATGTCCCTTGGGGTCTGAGCCAGGAGACACCGCTGTAATGAGTCCCTGCTGAATGCTGACATTTTCAGTCCCGGTTTTGGATTTGGGAGCTCATTAGTCAGGTTACCTTCTACTGTAGGCCACCACTGCACTCATGGACCCTCACTGTGGTCACGCCTCATTAGAGAGATGATCAAGCCTTTTGTTTGAAAATACAGAGTATGTCATGATGCAGGTCATGCTTCTGCTGCCTGGAGAAAAAGGCAAACACATGTAAGGCAAAAGTACTGGGTCAGTTGTGAGGTTTGCTTTGTTTTGGTTTAGGCATCAGTTTTAGGGAAGTCATAAGCGGTAGATACATCACACACTTAAACATGACGGTATTATTATATTGTTCTGAGTAAACATACACGGTCTAAAGTCATTCTTAGATTGTTGGCTTTAATCTTTTGTTCTGTTTCCTTTTTTTTTTAGATGACACTAGCGCTGTCTGGAATCAGCTATCCCTGCCATCACCTGAGTGTTTGTCGAAGGTCTTCGCCAGCCAATGCCCAGGAACCCACAGAAGAGGTAAACTGACCTCCGTATGCAACCACGCGCTTCTGAGTTATGCATTTGATCCCCTGGGCCGCTTTAAAGCATCAGACATGCTCATGAAATGCTTCTTCTTTACAGTGTGCAGATGTCCATATGATCAGCGACAGCGAGGGTGATGATTTTGAAGACGCATCAGAATTTGGTGTGGACGATTCAGAGATGTTTGGAATGGGCTCCTCGAGCTGTAGGAAATCACCTATGAGTGCGTAGCGTGAACCACTTGTGGAACTCAGTTATAGTTGCCACTGTAGTGTTAACCTCCACATACAGCATGTAAAGCCTGACCGTATAATTGTTTTCGTCCCTTTTGCAGTGCCAGAGAATAGTGAAAATGAAACTGATGCCTTAATTCACTTTACTTCTGAATTTTCTTCGAGGTGAGCTGTTGTTATGCTCGTTTTAAAATTGCTTTGAAATCTGACAAAACTGGATAGTAACAGTGTTTTAAATACGAGTCGTGTGTGTGTCCTGTAGATATGGAGAGACCCATCCGATGTTCTTTATTGGGTCTTTGGAGGCAGCGTCTCAAGAGGCCTTCTATGGCAAAGCCAGAGATGTAAGTAACCTTTTGGACTCTTTTGGGTCTCACAGGAACATTTTTAATATACTTTGAAAAACTATGTTTTTCTTTGAAGCTTCATTTTCTTGTCCCTTTTAATTTGGACGATGCAAGTGATACGAGGTACTGGTGTTACAAACGATGGCCTGTCCTTTATCACTGATGTCATTTCTGTTTAATGGAAGAGTCGCTTTTTTTTTCAGGTTCGAGTTTTCTTTGCTTAAGATAACATGACAAAGGAACACAAACAGAGGAGGATATTATTCATTCTCTGTCAAGGGAGATACTTTATTTCTCATAACTTGTCCTTCGTTACTGAGCTGGTGGAAATTTAAAACACTATAATAAGAAACTTTGTTTACCTGGCCTACATTTTTTACATTTGGCTTAGAGTTCATTGTTAAGTTGGGTGAGGTAGATAAAACTGGTTACCACAAACTTAAACAGTATATAGATGGATGCACAGGGTAATCAGAGATCACTGACTCTGTACTGCAGGGCTGTTGCACACATAATCCTCTTCGGCTATAGAGAAAGATATCTATAGATGTCTCATGAAGCACAACTTTAAATATACGTTATACAGTTTTAGGCTTAATGCCAGTAAAAACATCTATAATAAAGGTCATGGAGACCTAATAATATGTACAGTAGAATGTTCAAGTCTCGTACCAAATTTCATCTTTTAGTGTTTTGTTTCCAAGGTCTTCTCAGTTTTTCTTTGGCTCATTTTGAGTCCAGTCCTTATACTACCACAGTTCGATGGGCGTAAACAGTATAAACAGTATTTACACTAACAAGGTGTTTCCCAAAGGGCTTTTGGCCCTGGACACGTGGAGGCCAAGAGACAAAGTGATAAGCTCGAAAAAACCTATCTATGTGAGAGATGCATCTGGTCCTTCAGTTGATCCATATGCCGTCCCCCGAAGCCTCGTCAGAAAGGGTCCCAGTGGGTGTGTGGCTGTTAAAAAGCCATTCTTAAGGAATGGAAACAGGGAAAAAAGGCTGAGGTATGCCAAGAAGTGGATTAATATTCAGTGGCAAGCGGTGTTACAGGGATGAATCCACATTTTAAATTTGGTTTAAATAATCTTTCATGTGTGTGGAGGAGGTCAGAGAGAGATAAAACAACCAGCCTCTATAGCCATCTGTGAACCACGCTGGGGGCTCTGTCATGGTTTGCGGCTGCATTTCAGTGGTGTTGGGGATCTTTCCTTGTCCACCATGCAGTACCATCTGGAAAGCGTCTGATTGGCAATGGCTTCATTTTTCTGCATGACGGTGATCCCAAACACACTGCCAATGCACTAACAGCAAACCTTGATAAAAAAACAGCATAGTGGAACACTATCAATCATGGATTGGCCTCCCCGGAGTCCAGACCACAGCAGTTATCAAAGCTGCGTGGGAACCAATACCGAATAATTACTTTCCAAACGAGCTTTATTAGGAGAGTTTGGACTGTGTTGAAGAATGCATTTTGTCATATTCTGTATTTCCCTGTATTTGTGCGTGCTTTGATATATCGCTGGACAGTTTTCACATTTTCTTACCAAAATATAAAGAAATGAAGAGTGACTTGAGACTTTTACTGAGTATTTCTTGAAACTTGAACAATTACAATATCAGAGTGAACAAAACATGTTAGGTACGGTGTGCAAAGAGAAACTGAGTAAATGATTAGTGTGGGCTCTAAAATTACATTTCTTTCTATAAAAAGTGATCATGATGATGATGGGGATGTTTAATGTATGTACCACGGACGTGGCTTGATAGCGACGCTGATATTAGTTATCAAAACCATCATCAAATTTTCACCCCGACAGCTGAGGCTTTATTTTTAGCTGTCCACTTTCCCCCTTGTTTTTCAGCTTTTGTCCTTTTAAGGATGCTTGTATCAACGGACAGCTTGTGTGGATTACAGCCTTATTAGACTGTGAGGACACAGCAAGATGTTCTGGGGGTTCAGATCACCAGGCACACAAAGAGGGAGGGTGAAAAAGATGATAGCGGGGCCACAAAATGAAGGACATGGTCTTAAAAAGCAGGAGGGCGCACAAGAGAAGGTCGGACGAAGAGAGGCTGTGTGGGAAGAAAGAGAGAAATAAGGGAATGTGACTTTGGGGGATGAAAGAATGGGAAGGAGAGAGTGAAATAAACAGAGATGTAGGAAAAAAAATCTAAAGAGACGCTTGGCATTGTGCCTGTTTCCCAGCTGATCTCCTCTCCTAAGCCAGCACAATATGGCTGATGTCTCTCTGGTGTTCACACACAGTACTGTACCACTGTGCTCTAAACAGCATGAGGGCAGAATAGTATTCATTTCCACGGTATTTTGTTTTATTCTGGGTGAGCTTGATTTAGCCTGCCAACTGTGCTGTGGTTAAAATGGCTTTGGAGAAGCTGGATATGTGCAAAGATGTTGCATGAAAGCAGAAGCTATTTGATCTGTTCTGTGTTTGTCCTGTTTTGTCACAAACATCCGAGATGACAGGCCAAAACAAGCTGCTTTTCACGGTTTCATTACACAGTAGCATATGTGCACAATTACACCGTCCCCTCTTCCATCGATCCAACAATCCCATCCCTTGCTCTTTTGCTTCCATTTGAAAAGGAATCTAGTATTTGTGTCCTTGTAGTAGAAAAGCCTACTTCATTAAGGGTATATTAGAGTAGGGCAGGTTTGACTGAAGGGGTTTCTAAACAGAGGAATCAGTCTCACTCTCTCATAGCCTGGGAGAGGCTAATCACTAAGCAAAACACTACATTTGATGAAGTGTTTCTGAAGGTGTGTGTTGGGGGAATGTTGAGATAGACTCAATCCATCCTTAATGAAAATGCTTTGGGCTGCTGAGCTGAGCTGAGCTGAGCTGAACCCTCTTGGGGATCAGTGGTTAGTCAGAGCGTACAGAGAGATAGGCCACCCATCACTAACCACGATCCTCACTAAATCCCCATCAACGCAGTGGTTAATCACTCTAACCCCACGCTTTTTCGCTCTCCGCTCTGCTCTCCTGTCTGCCACACACAAAGACACATCAAAATTCATAGCCTTGCTGAAGAGGGGAGTTGAGGGATTTATCGCTGCCAAGTATCTGCTTTAAAACCAGCAATAGCCTCGCAGAGTCAAGAGGAAAAAGCAGCGGTCAATCAGAACGGCATATGGCATGTAGATGTGCGAGCATCTCTGCCAGCTTGTTTGATGCTGATCACAAGTGGCTTTCATTAGTTATTGACTGCACCTGAAATGATTACTGTCATGTGTAAATGGATAGATTAGGGGCTACATCAGTGTAAAATTTTAAATACTGATATGTTTATTCTACATTCTCTTATCACATTATCCATCAGAAGCCTGAACATCGATGATCAGGAGCTCGTCTAACCTAAATGCAGCTCTATCCCTCAGTGAGCGGTTAGATATACGCATGAAAGGCTTACATGTGGCGGAGCATGTGATGCCATTAAGTTTGAGCTTACGTTGTGTGTAAATACGGTGTGCAAACTCAAACGCGTCCATATTGTCGTAGTTTGGGCTTTACTTAACTTCAGTTGCGTACTTTAACTTATTTCAGTGCTTTCGTAATTCTTCAGAAAGACTCTAAAATGTGATGTTTGGTGGTTTTAGTGTAGCGTGCCTCTTCTATGGCTGCTCATCGATCACAATGAGTTTTCCCACTGTGTAGGTCATTTGAGCTCTTCATTTTGAGCTATTTGCTTTTCCAGACTGAGCCGGTCATCTAAAGAACAATCACCATCTGGATTTCTCTGTGCCTCCTTTCATCTGTACATGTCTGTATCTCATTAACTAGTCTCTCCTGGCTTTGTTCAACACGCTGTATTTGTGATTAAGCCTCTTCTTGATGTTGCAAAAAGAAAATATCATCCACAGAAAAATGGCCCTAATTAAACTAAAAGCTGTAGATCGGGACGACTTCAGTTCCGCTGTAAAGTTTTCCTAAAGAGGCTTAGAAATGTGAGATTTTTAGCAGTAAGTTGTATCTTTTCGTTGGGCAAAGTATTTTTCATTCATGTTTAAAAAAGGGCAAAATGATGAAATGCCAGCCTGTAATATTTTAAGCTTTTTATTTCATTCGCCATCAAAAACTGTCTGGGTCTGTCCTTCGTAGCCGTAGAGAGAACCTGATCGTGACGGGTCGAAGCTGGCGCTCAAAAGCTGATGACGTTGTTTTTGATTGTTTCTCTTTATGAATAACTAACTGTGAACTGGCCATTTGAAATGTTTTTAGTTTAGATGAAAACATAAAATTTAAAAAAAATATGGTAAAGAGCACGGAGCGAAGGATCCATTTAAAGATTTTCACCACATTGTTTTTCCCACTGGTTATATAATCAGTGCACTGCAGCATCCTAACGTTCTCCAGGTGTTCTCTATGGTTGGCCTGCTCAGGAGCGTGAAAGTGTCTGGGCACAAAGACATTTCTTTTTTAAATTTTGACCCATGAGCAGACACATTTTGCAGAAAAGGTGAATTGAAGCTGAAATAAAAGTGAAAGCGCAGTGTGTGTAAATCGCTCTGCACACACCTTGGTGTCTGAGCTGACAGCGTCAGTGTCTCCGCATGTAAACTATATAAATTAGTCTGCAAATAAAGCCTTTTTAATATGTGACAGATCAAATATTCAATTCACTTTTTATCCTCACAATGAAGGACCAGTCCACCTTAATAGAACTTAATAGAACTCGAGTAAATTAATAAATTATGTTCATCTGTCAGCCCAAATGGCACTTTTATTATATTATTTTACATCCCAGGGTGGGAGATACTGCTCATTATCTAAAAAGAAAAACCTTTAGGAAGTCCAGTTTATGTAAAAGTACAAATGCTCCTGTGACTGGTATAGTTGGAGTGCTACGTGAGTAGAAGCAGCAGCATTGTCGAGGTGCTTTGCACCGACCAGTTGGTCGTTTATAATACAGATGGACTCTGAGTGGGATGTGAGCCTGATCCACTTGCACACGGTTTCAGGGGATTTCTAACAGTAAATGAGTTTTCTTACCTACATCGTTGTGTTTTATCAGAAGTATTTTTTGACTTTTTGCATACATGCACTTTTATCTCAAATAAAGAATCCCTTTATTTCAAACAACGAACAAATAAAAAAGGAAAAAAACCCTCTGCTCTTCATATTCACACGTAGTACGGGTAATCCACATTCCTAATAGAGAAAAAAAGTCTAATGTGAAACAAGGCAAGCGCAGCAATTAATAAAAGAAGGAAAACATAAAAAACCTGCATGTTTTATGATAAATGATTTATTATGATTATAAGTCATTATGATTGTTATTTATGATTTAGCCATGGGCAAAAAGTGCCTCATTTAAAGGAACGCCTCAACACAAGAACACATATTCAACTCAAGACGGGGAAGTTTTGCTTTTTTCATATTTATAGACACAAATATCTCATATTCTGCTGGGCCGTCTTCCAAGAAAGAGGCGCACTGATCAAACAGCTCTTTTGTTTCTCTCACAGCCTCAAAGCAAGCTTAGCTTTAGGTGAACAGGTGTGAGGAAGGGCTATGGGGTCACTATCTAGCTCAGGTTGGACCTAGTAATTTAGCTGAACTGAGGGATTTACTCCTCCCCGCTAAGACAGGCAATACAAAAGATCTCGGTTGAAAGCGGAGAGGGGACGGAGGGGTACGGACAGTTTAACTAAGATGAAGGAGTTCAGTTCCCCAAAATGCCCACTTTGATTAGTCTTTACACTTGCTCTAATTGAGCATGCATGTGTGCGAGCTCGAGTCCCGTTACTCGCGGGCAGAGGAGTCACGTTCGCGCATGTGTGCGTGTGCGTCGGAGACGTCAGCGTTCGGGTGTGCATCGGGGTTTTGTTTTTTTGTGGGTTTTTTTCACGCTGTAAAACTCTCCCTCTCCTTGCACTCATTCCTCTCTCAAGACTGAATTTGCTTGTCTTCTCAGCATGAGTGTTTAATCTTTTCAGGCTGTTGAATCGGCCTAGTGAATGAGTCCCCGGCTCCTTCTCTCTAGGAGCCCTGGAGATTATTCTAAAGCACTAATCGTTGAGCAAACACAGCAGTGCTCTCCCATTCCCATTCTACACAGGCCACAGTATAGCACAACTTCTTCTTTCTCTTCTCCTCACGTTTTACGCCCTGTGTAGATTTTTCGCTTTCTGGCGCACGTAGCCTAGATTACTGTTCCCGAGGAACAGACCCCTCAGCTCCCCTCTCACAGCCGTGGGTAAAAATGAACTAAGCAGAGAGTGCGAGTTTTTCTTATTTGTTCTTTTATAGCGAGAGAAGTGACATGTAATTTAAAGAGCATTATTTCCAACATTGTCCCCTGGAACCTTTTATGTTTGTGGGTGTGTTTGTTTTTTAATTAGATTGTCAGTAGGGAGAATCTACCAGGCTTATATGATGGTGTCAATATCCTTGGATTTGGAGCTTCGTCAATATTGTCTGGCCCTGCCGCTACTAACCTGAACAGGCTGCTGGCATTTGGTGTAAAATAAATAGAGTGATTTGTCTGTTTTGTTTTCTCCATATCTTTGTCGCCTCCAAGCAAAGTTTTATTTACACCGCTCTCCGTTTTATTTTGCGTGGTATTTGCTTTTTTGCCAGTTGTGGTCCTGCCGTGGTCTTTAGAAGTCCTGCTCGCTCTGCGCCCAGTGCTCTCTCCCGGTGGTCATGTTATGTTCATGTAATATGGACATGTCTCTCCAATAAGGAGACGCCTACTGCATGGCTGACAGAGCAGCACCGATCACAGATCTGACATTTATTAAATTGGGGAGTGATGAGTTTTAGCTATTCAAACTTCTTCCACAAAGTCAACTGTTTATTTTGGTGTTTGGTTCCAGCTAGTAGCCAGTGAGCATCTGATTCTAGACCAAAATAAAGGATCAGCTGCAGTGACCCTTTGCCTTACCAAATGTCCTAACAATCTAGGAGGTGCAGTTTGCTCATGCCTTCTTCTCCCGCTCTGATTTTCAAACTGTTTCTGTCCACAGAGAAAGCTGCTGGCTATCTACCTCCACAATGATGACAGTGTTCTCAGCAACGTCTTCTGCTCCCAGATGATGTGCGCCGACTCTATCGTCTCCTACCTGAGCCAGAACTTCATCACATGGGCATGGGATGTCACTAAAGAAGCTAATAAATCCAGGTACAGTGCGAGAGTCGACCAGCAAGCTTGAAGTGTGATTGAAGACGTATCTTATTCCAAGGCATCCTATTGCTCAATGATTGCATTGTATGATTTTTGCATAATTCATTTGTGTAAATACAGTTTTAAGCCCGGCTTATGACCTTTGAGATGTCGAATCAAATATTTAAATTGTAGAAACTGCAGCTACGCGAGAATTCTGTTACAAAGCCAAGTCCGGTAGTGTTCATGGTTGCCACATGTGACCGTGATGGTATGGAATGAAAAAGAGTTTGGTCGGTTTGACAAACGGTTAAAAATAAAACAAGAGTAAGGTTTTAACACTAAATTAATTCTCTGGAGATCCAGTAATCAGAATCACGCTGTATTTAGAATTGCTTTAGCCAGCTGTAAAGTTTAGTAATGCAATAAGAGAACCTTTAAGCCCTGACTGCATCCTTAATGCTTATGTTTTATTTATATGTGACTTCCTGTCTGCAGGAGCCGACTGTTTGCATAAATACTGGGGTGTATCTAATAAAGAGGATATTGAATGTATTTCAGCAGGAGAGAAGCTTGATCATGAGCTGAGGCCTTCGTGAGCTGTCCGCGTCCTCTGTTTGGGAAGCAGTCCGTTGCACGCTACCATCTCGTCCCCGCATTATTGTTCTGAATAGTTTTCTTAGAGAAAGGAAATGTAGTTTTCAGTCGTGCACCGCCCCATCCTGCTGTTGTATTTTTGTGTGAAGTAAGAAAATCTTGGACTTTAGAGACTCAATCCTGCGTATTTTGTCTCGTCGCTTTAGCGTGACAGGGTAGCGTTTAGGTAATAATCCAAAAATGCTAGTGTAGGAGGAATCTTATCTGGCAAATGAACAGTGTTTAAAAATCAGTTTGACACATCCGTAATTGCTGGCATTCGTCTTTCACTCCATTACTCGTACTCTGTATCTCTTTCTTCTCATTCTCTCGTCAGCCTCATTCTCTGTTTGAAGCTTGGAGGTTGCATGCTAACAAAAGGCGTTGTGTTTGCACGGTGAGGCCCCTGATTGGGCAATCTTGACCAAACTGTCTGAATAGAGGGTCAATGGGAGATGAAGGACTCCGTTGGAGTCCAAACATCTCTATCTCTCCAATTTATCCTGAAAGCCATAGCTTAGCTCCAGCAGCCTGTGTTGGTATTTTACAACAACACCTGTTTATTTCATCGGTTCAGCGAGTGAGATGTTATTATAGTTTTAACAGACTATTAGGTCTGTTGCAGGTTCAAGTGTTGAACAGAGGAGAGGCTTAGTTAAATTTAACCCTTTGTTTAACATTGTAAATGAGAAATGCTTCATTTATTTCATCATTCCCTTCATCTTTATACTAAATATTTTAATTGTTTCCCTCCTGATATTTCTTTATTTCCCTTCTATTTAATCAGCTACCTCAGCTCTCTCACTCTACCCTGAACCTCCAGAGTTAAGCCTGCCCTCTGGTAGCAGTCATTTAAGAAAGCCTCGCACCCTGACCTCACCTCTCCATTATTTCTTTTAAGGAAATTCCCTCCTTTCCTCATTCCGCTCTCCTTTCTCTCCCATTGGCCTCCTTTGCTTTTTGCCCCAGCTGGGCCTTTTTATTGCAAGTTAAAAAGGAGGCAACATCTGGAGCTTTTCATCACACACAGCTAGTCGCAGCTTTGCTGCTAACGCATGCATGCACATGTGCACGCTAACTCGCTCACACATCCGACTGCTGCTCGGCATTCTCACGCTCTTTAGCTGATGTAAAGTGACTGGTGATTGGCATCAGTCACACAGGCTGTTAGAAAGGTATCCTGTGTGTGTGTGTGTGTCTGTGAGCGAGTGATAAACCTGCTGATATTGGAATGTGCCTGTTGCTTAGCTTAATCTATTCTCACAGGCCAACCAGTTAAATGATTAATTATGCATAAATGCAGTGCTGGTGATTGGATGCCAGTGTAATTGTCACTCGTGGGAAATGAATCTGATATATCGCCCAGGCAGTATACTGTCATTGCACATGTAAGTAAATAAACACATTGGGAGTCAATTATTTGTGTTGTGTGCACATTCTCATAATGTATTACAGTTTAAGAATGTCTGTTCAGGCGCTACGTAAGAGAAAAATGCTCTAGCTTTAGCATTTTGAACACTATAAAGACCTGGCGGTCTAATGCGATTACCTGTGAGGTTTAAAGCAATAAGGGCGATCTCATTAATAGACTTTAAGGGTGAACTTGTGTCCTAACTGCCCAAGGGGCGAACAGACCGTTGTGCTAACCTGTTCTGTACACTCGACTTCACTCCTGACATAGTCTTCTCTGAAAACATAACTCGTTTGTTGGGAGAACAAAATGCCACTTTCAAATCAAAACATGTCCATGTTCACTCGGAAACAAAGTGTGTATGACACAGTGAGCTATCGGAGCATCCGGTTCCCATACTGCACACGTACAGGTGGCTGGCACAAATATTCCCTGCAGTGCTACTGTACTACCCTGACTCATCAGCTGCTCAGTGGAGCAGACGCCAGGTCCAACCGGTCTACTCGCATCTTGGTGCATCAGTTTGATTTGAAGAAGTGCAAGCTGACAGTCCAGGAAAACATTTACTGTTATAGCTGTCGGGATCTGCAGTGAGAAAACAAGCTGGGATGGGCAACAAATTAGAAGCTGTCAGTCACATTAGCCACCGAAGCATTTAATGGTGGTTGCAAATTGTATGCAGGTGTTTCTTCTGCATTTAGTTACCCCTAAAGGTTTTTAAAGGTCGCAGATTACCGCGTTGTGTTAGGGCTAGACGAGACAGGCCGAACTGTGCTGCTCATTTCCTGGAGTACCTTGACTTCTTCCTGCCGTTAAGCGTCGTGGCCATGCTTCTTCTGCTTTACGTAATTCCATAATGCTTCACAGTTCTTCCTGTTTCCTGGTTTCAGTATCTGTCTTACCCTGAACGATAGTGGTTACAAAGTACATGGAAGTTGTGTTTTGAGGTTGTGCTGTTTTTATGCTGTTGTGTTTATGATCATCATTGTGCTGAACTGACTTCCTTAGTTTAGAGTTAGAAACCAAAGCAGGTTAGCCTGTGCTTGATTAGAGGTTTAGGATTGGGTTACCCTTCAAGTTAGTGTCCATTGTTCCCTGGCCTTTCATTACAGGTTAGAGTTTCCCCGTGCCCTTTTGTTATATTGTGGCCGGGTTGAGGTCTGAACAGGGACAAATGTCAGAACAAAATGATCTAAGATTTAGGGTACCCACGTTTTTCATTGCTTGGCGTGGGTCACACAAAGTTCAACATTTGGAAAAAGTTTTTGACCTGATTGTATTCCAAAGCACATTTCATTTATCTTTAGTCCAGCGTCCACACGTTTAGCTGGTTTTGGCATGATTATTACTACTACCGCTATTGTCGTATCGACTGGAAGCACTCGATTTCACCGTTTGGAAAGTCTGCAAGTAGCCCTCAGCTTTGGCTTCATCTTTTAATGAGTTACACCCCCTCTCAGTCAGCATCCGCTCTATCTATCTTCTTCCTCTGACCCGCTGTCCCGCCATCCATTCCATTACCTCTCTATTTTACCAGGCAGTTATTAAAGTAGATCTTATTAAAAGGCAGGAGAAAAAGCTAATCTATATTTGCATTCAGTCTATAGCAATTCATTAATATTATGACATTTACAGGGAGCTTGGCGGGGCTCCGACTGCCTGCTACCCTTTTCCCTCTCTGAAATGTTAATTTAAAAAGTTCTGTCTTTGTAATGGAATAAGAAATCCTCTCTTGCCCTATCAATTCTGGGTGTCTGGTGAGGAATACTAATTCGTCTATGGTTCCAATTGAGATAGCATGTCGCCCTGATGGAATAAGAAAATGCAGAATTGGTTTTAAAGTCTTTAATGCCACAAGTTGTGTGTGTTTTTCTTTTGTGCTGCAATCTGAAAAGCACGCACCTCCGAGTGAAAATATGTGCGTGACCACTTTATAGCTCTTTAAAATTGTTTTAGTGCAGGCTTTTAAATATATGCACATTACCCACAGGAACAAGAAGGTATAATAAATAAATTGGGGGGAAAATAAGATCATTTTCTTTGTCTTCCAGACTACTCACTATGTGTACGAGGCACTTTGGCAGTGTGGTGACACAGACCATACGGACATACAAGACAGACCAGTTCCCCCTGCTCCTCATAGTCATGGGCAAACGCACATCCAATGAAGTTCTAAATGTTATTCAAGGTAAATCTCATTTTATTCGTCTTTTGATTAACTGTGTTTTCTGTAATTATCATGAAAATAGAAACACTTTAATTGCCCTCTGATTCTCTTTTCTAATTCAGGCAACACAACAGTGGACGAGCTGATGATGAGGTTAATGGGAGCAATGGAGATCTTCACAGCACAACAGCAAGAGGACATTAACGACGAGGTAAAGCGAATCACACGGTCTGTTCGCAGGAAACAACACCGTCAGCCTCGGATCCCTAAAGATGGAGAAAACACTTGAGATTGTTCTTTCAATAACTACTTGTTTCATTATGAACCATCCGCTCTTTCAACTGGAAACCGTCTTTCCCGGTGATGCTGTTTAACAGTAGCTCGGAAACCTGTGCAAAACTGCTGTTGACTAAACTAACCAGTTTGCTACTATCGATACTTTCCACTGTATATAGATGACTTCATATTTTTCTTTAAAGTAGCTACTGTGGCCCGGGGAGCACTTCTAAATACTCCAACCAGAGAGTCCCACTTTTGACATTAAGGACATTGTTTCAAGATAAAGCTGTGCTTTTCTGCTACTTTTTCTTTGTGGCGTCTTCAAAAAGAACGTTTCTGCACATCAGGTCGGTATAAGTTGAAGACTTCGACCGTTAATCTTATTTTAGTTGGCTGATCTCAGTGGCTCCAGTGACTGAACCAACTTTTTACTTTGTGCTTAGGCGATAAATTGCAACATGTCAGAGCAGATCAGAAGGCATTGTTAAAATATGGCTTTTGTGTAATGAGTACAGAACCATTCATCACCTTTAGTCATCAGCTAGAGTCTGTTGACCTCCTTTTACCCAAACACAAATTGTAATTAAAAAATTACTAAAACGTTCCTTCCATACAAATGAAAAGGTGGAGCTCACATTTTGTGTCCTTCACAGGAATCTTAACAGTTTGAGAGAATGCATCAGTCACTTACACGGAACGCAACTATTTTGATAACCATCATCTGAAATGTTCACTCAAATCATTTTGACATGAAACACTGTGTAGTGACCTTTAACGTAATGGTGCTCATAGCTTATTTTAGACTTTCCCAAACCATCAGAGTGCCATGGTAACTGTTGTAAATGATATGTGAATATTTCTGTGACGGTCTTTAATTGAAAACTCACCTGTGTGACTTGAAGCTGCTTCATTCAGATTAAAGATAAAAAAACAAAAACACATTATTTGTTTTTCTCGAGGAAACTTTAGAGTAGTTTGTATTTTGGACTAATCGTACCAGTCCAGCTTTACTACTTTTATTTTAGTCAGCGCTGGTGTTTAGTCTCTTAGTACGTCACAGTTTTGGTTTTGGTGGTGTGAAATCTTTCGTAGCTGCCTTTTTTCACTTTCATGCGTCTTTTCTTTCCACTGAAATTTTTTCAGCCCCGACTACACTTTGCCTCTTTTTTAACTACTGTATCGATAGATGACAGATGTCGTGTCGTGTTAGGTTCAGCCATTAAGTTAAGTCAAGCACACAGCCTCTCTAGCAATGAGCAGCGCTACTGTGGGAGTCACAGCGTCTCAGTTATGGGAAACGTGGCCGAGGAATGAGTTGAGTCTCACACACACCCTGAGGGTCAGGCTTGCTCCGGTGAGCTGCGCCCTGCTGACTGACAGCTACTCTCTCTGTGTTGTTAGAATGTCTGTAAGGCTCTGGCTTCATTGTGGATTTGTCACTATTAGTCGCTCGTCAAATAATCATTAATGATAGGATTTAAAAACAGAAGTATTCAGAGTTTGCACATAAAGTGTGTGTGTGTGCGTGTGTGTGTGTGTGTGTGTGTGTGCATGCTAAAAAAAATATTACTATTGCCGAAATAAAAAGAAAGCATCATATACGACTAATGATTCATTTTTAGTACCATTAACCTCTAGATTTTCAATGACAAACCTCACTTTCTCAGCACCTGCTTCTGGGCGCTGCTGTATATGATGTCTCGTCCTTCTTCTTCCATTTTTGTCCTTTGCAAAGACAAACTCAGACATGAACACAGACACCCAGACATTCCTCTTTGACAGCGACTTTTGTGTTTGTCTGGAATCGGAGCAGCTGGAAGGCCACAGAGTGATTTCTACCAGCCGTCCTGACTCGCCAGTCATTTGTATGGTTTTCTGTGTTTTAGCTTAGTAGTTAGTAATAAAATGACTACTCGCTGCAATTTTGTGGTCTACATCTGTCAGCATTTGAGGGTTGTTGTTTTTTAAAGGTCATTTTCGGGCCATTTAGCATGCATTTCATATGAAAAGTAGCCAAAAACTAACCATTTTGCAGCTTGTGCTGATTTGGTTGAAGAGTTTTATATAAAAGAGTATAAATCTGAGTCAAGTTTCATGGTTGGGTGTTCTAGATGTGCCCACAGAAAGGATCAGATTTAAGCCAGGACCCTCTGTCTGCTAAGTGACAGTGTGCATAAAAGCTGATACTGCGGTCCAAAAGGAAATAATTTGATATAAAACTTGCCCTCTGTCAAGTCGAGCTCAGCCACTTGGTTCCAAAATTAAATTACAAAAAAAAAAGAAAAAAGCACAACCACCATATAAAGCGTCTTTCACTAGTTGTTATTTGTGAGCAAACATTAAATATGTGACAGCTTGCTTTTCTGAACACCAAGTGTATCATCGCGACTAAAAGACGGCACACGTCTTGCCAACTTGAACAGTAGCCAAGATATAGTTGTGGAAAATCTGTTTCTTTTTTCCTCCAAAGTTAAGGCCTTGAATATCACATGGTGTTTGAGCGCGTCAGATAAACATTTCCCTTCATGCTTCCTCGATTTAGGTTATTCAAAGCATTTGAAAACATTCAACAGCAGGTCAAATGAATGTAAAATGTATATCAAACATGAACTAGTGTGCGACTTGTTTGCGTGACTCGGGGCCAATCTATTGAAAGTAGCCACTTTTGATGCTTTTGTCCCTCTGTGCCATTCTTTTACAGTTTCCTTTCAAAGTTCATCTATTATGTGGACCAAAAGCACAAATGTATATTTGCATTTTCCAATTCAGCGCAACAATACACACTGTCATTTTGCGTAGCCGCTGCCTGGTTTCACAGTAGCCCTCTGATGATCACAATAAGCTTACTTTGCCATATCCGGGCTGACACACAGCGTGGGCCTTCAGAAAATAGAAAACTAATGGCTGTGCGCTGTTAACACAATGGACACTTGTATTTAGTCCCAGTCTTTATAAAACACTTTGTAGCCACAGCAGGTAGAAAGAGAAAGGCCGCCTGTCCCTTTCCCTCTGTACAAACAGGAAGAGAGGCAGCGTGAATAAAAGAAAAAGGGAGGGTGAAACTGAGATGAGGAAACATAAAAGGGGCTCGGGGTCTGGTAAATGACAGCCCAGTCAGAATGAATTCCCTTCTGTTGCTACTCTTTCATACCTGGTGTTTGTATGTAGCCGCACTTGACATGCTGTTTTCTGCCGCTAGCTTCCACAGCCGGCACTTCTGCTTAGATGTTTTGTCCTCGCGTATCCTTTATTATGCTGTCGGTTAATGGGACCGACTTTCTTTCTTCCCCTCTCTCCAAACAGGACAAGCGCGAGGCGAGGGAGATGGTGAAGAAAGAACAGGACGAGGCCTATCGTTTGTCTTTAGAGGCTGATCGTAAGAAGGTACTTTCAAAATAATGCCGCTGCGATCAGAAGTTGACATATACACTTATCGTTTATAGTAGACTTTTTAGGCCCTATCGTCCAGCCCTAGGATGTATATGTGTATATATTTGAACTTGTATGTATACATTTGACCCTGTGTGGACTCGAGAAAATCCAAAGTATGTTCAAACGTGCACCCAGTTCTTGCTGCTCCTACTGTGTCTCTAGGTTTAGTTAGTCGAGGTGTCGTAAACAATAACTGCTGTTTTGAATATTTAGCAGAGATCATAATCAGCCGGTGTGCATACAAAGCAGCTCATTTTGACTTTAAATTATGCTGTCCTTGTGCAGACTACAACTTACGTGTCTAGAACAAAGTTTTTGTCGATCAGTGAGTTTATCAAAGCAAAGTAACACAGCGTGAGAAATGCATTTTTTTTTTTTTTCTTTCCAGAGAGAAGCCCAGGAGAGAGAAGAAGCCGAACTGTTTCGCTTGGAACAGATGAGAAAGGAGCAGGAGGAGGAGAAGGAGGTGAGTACAACAGCCCAAATCAGCCACATATTGACATTATGCAAAGTAATCGAATTAACATTCGACTATTAGCTAACGCAGTGGTAGTATGAGTTAGCGCGGTCGTACCATTGTGCTGTTGTTTATGTCCATTTTCTGCCTACTCAATAATAACTGAGTTAAATTGTGGTTTTGTGGAGCCTGTGTTGTGTCCGTATACAAGCATACTGCCATTTCAGAGAAATGAAATATCCTAATTACAGCACGGCCGATCCTTATTAATGTCACCTTCAGTGTACACAGTTATTGTCCTGGTTAGCTTTTTGATATGCTGGTATAGCACACAGCCTCATATTCAAACCTGAGTGAATAAAAGAGGCAATTCATGTACACAGACCTATGCACAAACATACACCTAAGTAAACACACACATTCTCTGGAAAACAATTATTGTCTGCGAAGACGGGGCGAGCGCACACACACACACACACACACAGTGCAGACACAATGTCACGCACACAGGAAAACAATAATTGTCGGTGAGGATGGCACCGGCGTCGTAATAGTCTATTGTAATACAGTGTAGTCCTCGCTGATTGCTGTTTACTCTGCCGTTCGGAGCCCGAGGGCAGCGAGAGGTATTGGGTGACCCGTCTTGCTCAAATGATTTGTCACTTAAGTTAAACACATGACAACAAAAGAGCCCTGAGCCTGGCCTTCTTAATTATATCACTGTAGTCCACGACTCAAACAGGGCATACATGCTTGTGTATTTTCAACAACAATAGCCGGGACGGCGTTGTGTTTCTTACTTATATTAATTTTCTCTGCTCAAGCTCAAAGGTTTCCATGGTGTCTCCTGTGCTAACGTGCTGTGTTGTGCCACTGTCTAGATATCCATCAATATGAGAAGCAGCAGCAGCTGGTGTACCGACACAATGGCAACTCCAGTTTCCCAAACTGTTAAAGGATAACTTTATCATAAGGCGATCCTGTTTTGTGTACCAGTAGCTCTGATGAATGTCGGTTCAAATACACTAAAAAAAAGTTAATTAACAAACAGACAAAACTGGGAATGAGCTTTCCTTTTATTTAATCACTATTACTAGTCGTGAATTCTTCTGCTAACTGGAGACAAACATGTGAAAACTAATTATCCAGCAAACCTAGGTAGCCAAAAAAGTGTCAGTTAGTTACTAGTTAATTTGCACCGAACAAGTTTGGTACTCTTCCACAACAGCAGCTCATAATGCAGTTGAATTAAAACTCGAGAGCATTTGAAATGAGTAATTTGGATTTTAGCGTTTACATCACACATGCTGCTCTTTATTTAAACAGTCTATGGCGGCAACTGGTTCTTTTATCACTCCTCGCTGTGCTGGTGCCAGCCTAGTTATCCGTCTCCTCGAGAAAGGCGTGGCGTTGCCTACCGTGTGAGCCGTTTTAATTGGAATAATTTTTTTGGTTTGTTTGTTTGTTAGTGCTTGTTTACAGTTTTCAGTTGAGTTTTTGAGGCGCTGCTCCTACTGCGTACAGTAGAGACTGCAGACACAACAAAAACAGCAGTCACCGCCGGAGAGGGAACAATGCTAGTGGGAATGCTTTCTCTGTGATTTTTATGCCTTTGTGCGAAGAAACGGGAGATGAATATAGGAGCCGGTGAACTGGGGGGGTTGGGGGCGGGAGGGGGTGGAGGGCATGCGTGTTCCATGCGCCTGTCTGTGGACTGGCGTTATTATTTACCTCCGTCGGGGGGTCTTAGCATACAGTTGTGCGGCTGTCAGGTGCACCTATTTCTGCTGCTCATCATGTGTTTGCTTTCTGCGGTTAGCCGAGTGGAGCCGGAGGGGCAGGTAAATGGACGGAGAGATGCTCCCGAGTATTTGTGCGCCGCTTCCTGTGCCCGAAGCTCAACCAGACGTGTGCCTTGTGGTTGCTTTGGGGACGCTACCGCTCACTCGCGTGGGCGTTTATGCTTGTGTCTGTGGTTGACTAGCTGTCTGCATTTGTATGTCCATCACCTCACACGCTCCTGTCTGTTATTCGTGTGTGTGTGTGTGTTAGCTTTGTCCCCAGGGGCCCCTTTAACTCAGTCAGCTTCAGCTCTTGTACCTGAGGGAGCTGATGGCGGAGCAGCACGCGCTCCACCCTGCCCACCCAACACCAGAAGCTGCTAATGAGCTACTGTTGTACACTCTTATGAAATATAATTGCATTATGGTGTGTAAATAAAGCCGGGGCGTGTTGTCACAGCATATGCTCCCCGGCTGGCCAAACAGGAACAACAAGCCAGGGGAGGAGGAGGTGAGGGGTAGGAGCAGAAAGAAGACGAAGGCTCCAGGGAGCAGCTGAAACATGGTTTTTGGAGCTCAGGAAGCTTGATTTGCTTTTCTGTGGAACATGACAGTGGATGGTTAGCCCTCCACAGACACTGTTAACAAAATTTAGCGTCTGTAAAATAAGCGATTGCTTCTCATGAGGAAGCTCTTCAAAGATCTTCCACTCTAGTGAAGATTTTCCACTATCTGCAGGGGTATTTCACAGCGTTTTTCTGAGGGTGGCGGAGCAAACAGCAAGGCAGCATGAAAGAATGAAGCACTTGGCTGTTCTTAGCATACTGATATGCTACTTGGCAACCTTGTGAGCTACAACGGGCTTTAGGGAGCAGGGTGAGACACAGGGCAACTAATTTAATAACATTCTTAGGGCAAGAAGATTGTTTAATTAATGTGAAATAATAGTGCTGCAGTAAGACTCTGGGAGCAACTTCTTGGCTTGCCTTTCATATGTGCTTGGAAAGCGTGTCGTCATCTTTATCACTGCCAACGTTACTGTTGATACTCTGGTTTAAGTTCACTGTAAATACAGACAGAACGAGATTCAGATTTTCACTGAAATCACTGGAATAATCACGCTGACTTTGCTGCTTAAATGAAAGGAAGGCAAATAGGCTTAAAAAAAAGCCCTTGTAGCAGCAGTGCTGACTGCTGCATCTCACCAACACCTGTATGCAAATCTGTGTTTTCACTATCTCGAAATTCATTAATGCGTTTAACTGAAAAAAACAAAAACACTGGCTTTTCTTGTTTCAGGCAATCCGCTTGTCATTGGAGCAGGCCCTGCCTCCAGAGCCCGATGAGGAGTCAGGCGAGCAAATCAGCAAGCTGAGAATCCGCACACCAAGTGGCGAGTTTCTGGAAAGGCGTTTCCTGGGCAGCTGTAAGCTCCAGGTTCTCTTTGACTTTGTGGCCTCCAAGGGATACCCCTTTGAAGAATTCAAGCTCCTCACGACCTTCCCTCGAAGAAATGTGAGTGGTTTGCCTACTCTCTTACAAACACGTCAGAGCCCAAATGGCTCGTCTGCTCCTATTTTACTGCAAAGTGAGGATGCAGAATTTTCTTTCAAGAGTTCGCTTGTGCAAAGTGCTTGGTCGGTATCTTAAACAACATGCCACAGTTTCTCTGTGGATTTAGCCATTTCACAGTATTCCTCAGGTAATGACCTCCACAAGTTTGGAATGAATTCTTACGTTGTTTTGTTTGTTTGGTTTTTATTAATATCGACAACATTACAGGCAAATAGGGAATGATATATTGGGATTCTAAAGATCATGTTACTTTGGAGCGCTGACCTCTTCTTCATGGTCAAATAAGGTCCGTTAAATGTCTTTTATCTTTAAAACCGTGTGTAAAATTCGAATGCCTTGGCCCTATCTTACATGTTAAATTTAACCCCTGATTTCACTTTAACATTTCACATTTGCAGTTTGTTCAAGTGGAGCCAACAAAGCGTTATGTCAAAGTACAGAGAAAGAGAAGGACCTGCTTAGCTAGAAATATACTGTACTATAATATTGTACAATAAGCTCAAGTCATCCTGAACCATAGTTCTCTGTGGATGCACGTTTTTGTCTTTATCTTTAAGACTTTGTGTCGTTCAGATGAATCAAATCTAGCATCTCTGCTTGCGACACCCACAGCCCTAATTGGCTTTACCATTTAGGCCTCAGGCTAACCTCAGGCAGCAGCTGTGTACGTGTGTGCGGCAGGGACAATAGTTCAGATAATCTCTTGTCACTGTTTGGCCATTTTGTTTTCTTGTTCTTTTCTTCTTTTTTCCCCATTATTGCTTTGTATTTGTTTTACTGTTTGTGTGCTGCAGCAGTAGCCCTGCGTCGGCGCCTTTGTTTACTCGCACCTGTGACGGGGAAAGTTAAGCCGACTGTTTATCCATCCACCTGCGCACACGTATTATTCAGTGAATATTAATTAGTATCAGTCCACTGTGAATACAGTACACTCTGACTGTGTTAGGATACAGTTGTCAGCACTAAGAGTAGTATTCTCTGTGGCTCTTCTGTCGACGCCCTGCATCACTCAGCTATCTGCAACCAGCCATTGGAGAGCTCGGTCGCTACGCTCTGTGGTAGTGAGCTAATGAGCGCTGTTTTAACTACCGGTTTAATTAGTCCTGCTGCTGGAAACAAAAATGGGATTTCCATTAATCAAGAGTGGAGTGCATGTGGAAGGCTGGTGATTGTATAGAGGTGTGTGTGTGTGTGTGTGTGTGTAGGCTTGCCCAGGCAGTGTGCCATCGGAGTCTGTAGAGACCGCCAGGGCACAAACACCTCAAAGTAACACACACATTATCGCGCAGCTCACACTCTCCATTTCACCACGATCGCACACTTCAACACATGCACAAATATTTTCAAGCAAACACATGCCCCGCTCACAACTTTGTCACTTAAAGGATTCACAGTTGTCTCTTTATAATCAAGAGTAAACATGTGTTTGAGACAGAGATAAAGATGTGTCTGCATCGCAGATGAAATTCCGGCAAAAACAGGATGGGAGGATTAGAGGGGGAGAGAAGCGAGAAGAGGATGGTGACTGCAGAAGTAGTCGGAAAAGAGAACAGAGAAGACAAAAGCTTGAACAAAGAAAAGATTTAATCAGAGAAACAGTCTGAAAGAGGAAAGGATAGAGAAGACAAGTGGAGAAGATATTAAAAAGAAGAAGATGGGAGATTATTCCAGAAAACAGAAAGGCGAGAGATTTGGAGAAAGAGAGGAGGGTAGTGCCAGTATGAGGCTGTGAACACAGGCCCCTGTCTAATCCTGCAGCTCTGTGTTGTAATTAAATGAGAGGGAGCATAGAAAGCCTCCATCTCGTCCAGACGCTCTCACTGTTGCTTTGCCAGGATCAGAGGATAGAGGATAGACCACTATTGCATTTGTAATACTGCACAACTGTTGAAACCTTTTTTTTTAGTTTTCAGCAGCTTTGTGCAGTGTCACTCTTTCCTTTGCTATTACCCTCCTCGCCGGTCTGCTTCGTGTCACTTCCACTCATTAAGCTGCAGCACAAGTTAGTAGATCTACTCAGTTTCTCTTTAGAAAATGAAGCAAAGCTGGATGTCGTGTTATATATAATACGGACAACGTTGTTGACCGGGGGTGAGGACGGTGTTGTGAGTTAGTAAATGCGCTAACACGGGCTCCCCTTCTGTAAACGTCCTCCTAAATCACATGGACGTTCGGATATGTCGGAATCGCGCTTTTGCCACCTTCCTGTAGCTTAGCCAATAAATGTCTATTAGTCTCCACTTTTTGGACTCAGTCTCATCCTCAACATTTGGTATCAGTGGCTTATCTCTTCAGCACTACAGCAGGCCTTACACTGGCATCATTTGTACTAGGCTTAGCCGTGCTCAGGGAACTAACCCTTTCTCTGTTTCTATGACTGTCAGCGAGTTTGAGGAAGAGGAGGGGGGGCTTTTAGTGTTTCAGTTTTCAGCTTTTCATTCAAGAATTTCTTCCGTTTTCTTTGATACTTGTTGAGCACAAACCTCTGCTGACAGGCCCGAGGTCTTCCTTCAGCGAGCGGTGAATATGTTTAGACTGCCGTTATAATCATTTGCAATAGGTTCTTCCTGGCCGGCTGCTCGTGGATACCAGAACGCTGTCAAAGCGGCGTATTCGTTTTCCCGTTGTGATACTGTACTCTATTTCACCTTTTGCTAATCCTTCTTCCAGCTCCATCGGCAAATTTGTCCGAATGATTCTTAGACAAAACCTGAGATGCAGTAAAAATAAACAATGGCACAGAAGAGGCTTTGCTCTGTGCTGTAATAGGTTTTACATCTGTTGTACTGGTATGTTTTGTTTTTCTTGTCCTCCTATCTGAACAAGTCGTAGGAAGACTCGCAGGAAGTTGAGCAGCGGTTTATTTTTAAAGTGGTTCAATGCGAATTTCTCATAATTCTTTTATAAAACACATTTTTATAACACGCAACAAAGGTTCACGGTGCTGCGTGGCGCTTCATCCTTGACTCCAGATATAAAGTGTGGCGCCGACTATCCGTCCAGTCTCTAGAAGTTCCTCTGAGAGAGGCATCTGATTGGTTCAGATACATTTTGCTGCAACAGATGTAACGGCCCCCACAGAGTCCTGATCTCAAATTCAGCATCTCAGTCTGGGATTAAATGAAGAGACAGAAGAAAGTGAGGCAGCCAAAAGCTGCAGGAGGAATGTGGCAACTTCTCTAAGACGCTCTGGGAAAGTGTAATTTAAAAAAAAAACAAAAACGTGATCGTACCAAATTATTTGTTTTGGCATTGTTTTAAAAGCATCCACGGTTTAGTTTAAGGTCCTAGAATGTTTGGAAAGTTGTGGGAATATAAGATGCACATCACGCTTTTACAATGAGACGGTTCAGAGACGGTGGTTTATCTCTGGCAGACTGATTTTTACATATAAAATTGTATAATAAGCTAAAAATCTTGAAATGTTTTATTGTGGAAAAGAAAAGCCCATTTCTACTGGGAGTAGTATTAAAGCTGAGCTTTACCCCCGGGGATCTCAGCCCCCTCTTTACCTTAACCTTCTCCTCCTACTCTTCCTTCCAGCTTTCCCTCCCTCTGTCTCTCTGTTCCCTCCTCTTTCCTTCGCCTGCTGTCTTTACACCTCCCTCTCTTCTGCTCCATCTTTTGTATTTTTACTTTCTGGTCTCCTGCCACCCTGCGTTTTTACCCAAATCCACCTTTCTTTAAAAAAATCCTTTAGATAACTTAAAATATACCTTTGAAAAACAGACGAGTGAAAAAAAGGAAAAAAGCTGAAGTCCTTAATCCTACAGCGAGGGACTCGGTTATGCTCGGATAGTTTGTCCCGTTACAGGAAAGCGACGCCTCAAATTCATACAAAGTCGCTCTGAGTGAAACGTTATTGGCTGCAGCCATCTCTTCAGTAACATCCTGCGGCCCTTGCAGTCGCCGGCTCTCACACCTGAACGCCCGAGTATGCTTGTGCACTGACATGTTAGACGCTGTCATCCTGTCATGGCTTCCAGAGACGTTGGAAATCAAAAAGGCAAACTGAAGCTTTTGTGGGGGAACGTGGCGGCGAACTTACACAAAATCTTTATGTTGGTTTTTGTCGCTCGTCTCTAAGTGCTGTAG
>VUQR01016768.1:6126-16511 GCA_015108515.1 Hemichromis elongatus
GTGTGATTTGGAAAAAAAAAAAAAAAAAAAGCCACATGTTTTTACAGCTTGTAGTATCTAAAACATAAAATATGATAACAGAAAATCTGTTAGTTTACAACTTCACACTTAAGTAGGAAAACTGGCATATTCTGCTTTGTCACCTTGTCTCTATGTGAGACAAAAATAGCACAAGTACTCATAAATTATAATAGCAGGCTAAAAGGAACCAGGACAGATGTAGAGGACTTTGGTGTTAACCAGTTTTCACAATAAACAGGAAGAGACAAACTGTAGCTATATAGGCAAATGAGTGTTAGATTGTAAAGTGTTTAGAGTGCTGTAAGGTCCTTTGTGTCCAAAAGTAATAAAAAATAATGAGCACTGGGAAGAAAAGACAAAAAGTAAATCTTTGATTAGGCACAAATTGGGCAACTTTTGAGACAAAAAAAAGAAAGAAGAAGAAGAAGAAGAAGAAGAAGAAGAAGAAGAAGAAAATCTGAATATATGTAATTACCAGCCAACTGTTTGTGTCAATAAGGACTGGTCTTAATTTTGGTTGTATCATATCGCTTTACCTTTAAAGGCGTTTCAGTAAACTCATGGTGTATATGCCAAACTAAAGTTACAAAAAATATCACAAAACTGTCTTAAATAAACCCCAGACCATTATTTGACTTAGGTACTGGCCCAGCGGAGGTTTCTTCCTGTTAAAAGTGCTTGCTCATAGGGGGTCATATGATTGTTGGGTTTTCTCTGTATGTACTATTGTACAATATAAAGCACCTTGAGGCGACTGTTGTTGTGATCTGGCGCTATATAAATAAAATTGAATTGAATTGAATAGATAAAATTTTAAAATTTGGCGTAAGTAAGTCAGTAGATAAGATATATAGTGTGCTCTATCCAGCGTGCTTCAGAGGGGACCAAGTGAGGGGATTTAGGATCTGAGAAGCAGGTTTCCCCCTATGGGCTCTAATAGTCTATTCTGGTTATTAAAAAAATGAAAAAACAGCCTTACCTATTACAGTTTGTTAGTTGCTCTGAAACTCAAGATGAATCCACGAGCCTTTCATTTCTTTCAAATGTAGGAATTACACACCCCGCAAAAAGCGAATGTGTTAAACGTGCTGAACGGCATTATTTAATTCTACATGTTTGTACCTCGAGGAGCAAAAATGAATGATCCTTGACTTCGAAACAGCACAACAGCGAGACAAGGCGTGCCTCAACCATCCAATGCAAATTACCACAATTTAGAGTGTTATATTCAGCGGGAGACCATTGCTAAATGGTCAGACAAGCTAGTCACAGATATTAAAATAAATTATGTCTAATTTGAATTTTAGTCACGCTACATTAACTAATAGAAAGTTATTAACATTTCAAAAGACAGAAAAAAAGCTTTTGCCTGCAAAATTAACAGTGGCTGGGCTGACCTGTAAGCCATGCTGTCTGATCACTGTAATGACAGTGTAATGGCATATTTACATTAAAATCTGGTCTGCTAATATGGGATTCAAAATGGGAGGCTCAGTCAAGGATTATTTAGTCTGCCCTGTTGGCCTCTCGCTGAATGTTTCTTCCTTAACTTCAATACAAAGCAAAAAGTTCTCATTTCATGACTATTTATGTGGCTTGTCTCTGTGCTTTGCCGTCCCTCTCACCACCCTAATGTTCTCTTTAGTTCCAACCTTTTATCTTTCATCTCCTCTCTCTTTCCCCTCCTTGGTCTTTAAAGGCAATAATTATTTCACTTCAGAAATGTCAAAATACCATACTTCAGTTGTATCTTAAGGAGCCTTGTTGGGATGAATGGAATTCTTCACCGACACAGATGAGTAGCCCTCTCCCACCATCCCTGAACCGTCTGATATTGCAGTCTTTGAAACAAGAGAATTTCTTTGCATTTTAAATATTCCCAATTCATTTCCCTCTACTTTGATATTCTCCAAGAAACCGCTGCGCTATTTCAAGATAGAGGATGTGAGCAAAGCAGTGATAGGATCACAGTGGTGGAGAGGCTTTAGGTTTAAGGTTTAATTGGTGTGAAAGCAGCGATGGAAAGAATTTCTTGTAATGTTGACTTGATTTTTTGCTTTGAATTAGCCCAGCTCGGCGCGAGTGCAAGGCTGAATACGAACGGCAACAACTTGGGTTGCAATTAATGATTAACCTGCAGATTTCTTTAGTTAAGTAATCAAATCTTTTGATGAAAATGAGTCAGAAAAAGCTGTGAAAAATACTGAAGATATGTCTGAGCAACACGCAGTGACCTTTTCAGATGTTTAATTTAAAATTTTGAGGAGCTTGAATTTGCTAATGTTAACAAAACCACCAAAAAGTTTAGTATTTTTACTTGACATTATATGCAAAATAAGTTTATTGATCATACATGGTTGTTTCATTTTTCTCAAAACAAAAAAATAATAATGATGATGAAATAAAAGCTTGATATGACTTCTAAAGCCAGAATCACACTAAGGACAGTGGTCTAAGACTGTGGCTTGGCCAAAATAACTATGTGAGTATGCAAAACACTTTCCTTTTCCTTTCTCTAAAGTAGTTGTGCTGATGATGCCATCTTAAAAATGCCTTTCGTGCATCAAGACAGTGCTAAAGCAGCATTAAGAAGGAATTAGTCTGTTATCTGTTTATGATTAAATATAGTGAAGTTGGCATTTAGAATGCCTACCTTCCTGATTTATTTTTTCTTTATTTTCACACTTCATTAAACAAATTGTAAAGTTAGACAAAGATGACCCAGTGACCCCTCTTATATGGTAATTCTATGTATTAAAGGAAAAAAATGTATCCAGACATACCTGGCACAATGTTAAAGAGTAATTTGCCCCAATCTAAAGACAACATCTAAGGAACTGAAGGTCTCAATTATCTCAAGGCCAAAGCTCATGATTTAACAATAAGAGAGAGAGACTGGGGGAAAATAACGTTCATGGAGGAATTTCAGGGCAAAAACCAGTGCTGACCAAGCAGTACACAAAGACTCGACCAAGATACACCAGCATGCCTACCTCTGAATGGCTAAAAAAAATAAAAATAAGTCACAGTCTGGACTTAAATTTGATTGAGATGCTTTGAGATGACCTTAAGCAGGCTGTTGCTCATAGGGGGTCATTTGATTGTTGGAATTTTGTCTGTGTGAATTACTGTAGAATCTACCTTACAATATAAAGGACCTTGAAGCGACTGATGTTGTGATTTGGCGCTGTATAAATAAAATTGAATTGAATTGAACTGAATTGAATTAATGCTTAAAACCCTTTAAATGTAGTTTAGTTTAAACAATTCACCATGAATAATTTTAATTAAACTAATTAAAGAGTGGGCCAAAATTCCTCCACAGCAATGTAAAAGACTCACTGCTAGTTATCAAAAATACAAACTTTCAGTTCTTGCTGTCCATTACCAAAACATGTTATTAGGTTTATGGGGTAAATGACCATAACACATGGGCCAGGTAGGCTTGAGAGCTTATTTTCATTAATCTTTTAAAAGTGCATTTTGTGTTTACTCTTTTGCCATCTACTTACAGACATTCATATTACACAGAAAATCACACTACTTACAACTAGAAATCCATAAATTTTTCCACAAATAGGACAGTAATTTAACAGCAAAATGATGGAGGCACTTGGCAATCTCACTTTTATATGGGAATAGAACCAGAATAAAACCAGATGCCAACCAGCTGACGTGAGTCTCTTATTGCAAAGAGACAGATGGGTTGAGCTCATCAGTGCAGACTGACTCAGACTGATTGCAATGTGTTGCCAGTCTGTTTTTGTTTATTAGTATGATGGCAGTTATTTGCAAATCTTTGCCAATTTATCTGAGAACGATTGTTTGGAGATAGGTTTCCCACCATGTGGGATCACTTTGCAATTGACAGTTGGATCCCAGAGTTTGAGGGTGTTAGACGCATAATGTCTGAGCAACCAGTTGCTCTGCTACTTGCAATCGGTTATTTCTAGTTGCAAGGAGGTTGCTGACTTATTTTTAACCCAGTATCATTGAGTCCTCAAATATTGCGCTAAGATATGAACACATCATGACATTATACAGTAATAATAATCAAATAAAAAGCTACTCGAGTCATGTTTATATAAACATAAATATAATATAAACTAATTACTAGCCCATTCAACAGAGTAGTAGAGACTGAAAAAGAAAGGCAGAATCCATTCATTTCAAAGCATGCATCGAAGCCAGAATCACAGGTATTTAACACTCCACAAGTAAAAAATGGATATGTCAATCGAAATAGCAAATTTCAGAACATTAAGTAAATTCAACTAAAGTTGGTATGCTTGATAGCATTTAATAGATCTCAAATCTTACAATAATTTGAAATCTAATAGCAGGCATAAAACATTGATTAAAAAGTGCCTTTTTTATTTGTGCAAAAGGTTTTACATTCAATAAAAGCTTTATAAAAACCTTGAACCACATCATATCTTATTCTTATTTACATAATTTACACAGCTTTATCATGTGTAGTTAACTGCAAATAGGTAAGTTTTGTGTACTTTAAAAAAATGTTTGTTATTTTACTAACTTTTTTAGATTTTGAATGTATTTTTTGCTTAAATTATACTGGATACCTCAAATGAACACTAACAGGAGGTGTTAAAATAAAATGTTACTTAAAAGACTTTAATGGTCCTTTGACTTTGCTGTCCTTGCTTTACTTTGTTGCCTTTTAGAAATAAATCCATTATTGCCACATGGACTCCACATGACTGTTGGCTGTGAATGTTGGACTCTTCCTTCCTGCAGGTGGGAGGAGGTGATATGTATTTAAAAAAGCAAAATGACATCTAATATTTAGCATTAGTGCTTGTTTCCCAGACCCAGAGTAGACCTGACCATCTGCTCCCCTGGTCAGATGGAGCTATGATTTTTGGCAGTACTCAGAGCTATTCCATTGGCCTCCATCTCAAAGGACACCAAGTATTATCAGATTTCTCTTTCCTAGAAAAACTGAGACAGTGGCACTATAAGAATAACAATATGCTTAGAGGAGGAAGGGGGTGGAGGATAAAATGGGTAGAATGGAGGGAGTGGGACAACAATAACAACAAGTTGTCTTGGTAGCAGCCAGATACAGTCACATTACGGATGGATTCACTTCAGAAACACGGAGAATTAATATCCTAATGAAGCTTCGAGTGGCTATTAGGTGTGTGTAATGTGGCTCCAGGGGGCTGGGATAGATGTCCAGCAGCTTTAGGCCCTTATTTGCGCGCGGTCACCTCAGCGGTTGCTTTTATTAGGGTAACATTAGAGGAAAAGGGAGAGTGCCACAGAAAGATAGCGTTTTATTACTCTGGTTCCCAGGGAGCCATGCTCTACCTGTCAGAGGCACACAAAGCATGCTGTTTTAGTTCATTTTACAGCTAAATATCTCTGTTACAAATGTTTCTGTCTGTGGAACAACATTTGGGCTATTATCACCAAAGTGGTCCAGTGTTGCAGAAATGAGTTATTTGGTGTAATGTTTCAAACTGTGCGAAAGGATTTCGGCGCCGACAGCTGTGAATAAAAATTTCATTCACATTTTTCATTCACATTAATATACTCAGTTTCTCTCTTTTCTCCACCTCTCTCTCTCCCTCTCTTTCTCCTTCTTTTGACAGGCCAATTGCATGCCTCTGCTTTTTATCTCTTTACATTTTCGGGGAACGAATTGCTCTCCACTGTCACTGGGCTCTGGCCAAGAATTCATTTTTAGTGGGTCAAATGTTTCAGAATGTCATTTTTGACAGGAACCAACCAGCACAATGAATACAAGGGAAGACACGGCCTGCTGAGTTTTTTTTTTTTCTTTCTTTCTCGATCACTGCATACACTTACAACACGGCAACCATGTACTACACAAAGCACAGGCACAAATTGTCTATGTAGAAATCAATATTGAATTAAAACACTCCCCACTCATGAATAAAAAAAAAAATGAATAATGGTAAGTGGCTATTGGAACAGCAGGACTCTACAGTCAGCTAATGAAGGTTATGTTGCATGGCAGAATTCAGTAATTGCGAAGCACAAGTGAGGTATTAGACAGGATGTAGCTAATGGAAAACAATCACATTTAACATGGCTCCTTGGTTCTAGCTGTTCAATAAGTGAGCAGCAGGCTGGCTCACAGCAAACAGTAGGCAAGGGGAGGGTGGTGGTGTGTGGGGGGGGTGTTCTCAGACAGCACAGGGTTTTAATGTGATCGGACTATAACAGACAATCTATTTACAGTGTGCTCTGGGGAGCTAATAAACAAATGTTGAGTAATTTCAGCCAGCAGTAATTACCCTTGCAGCTGACAAGGAGAGTGTGATACTCTCTCCTTCACCTCCGGCTCAGTCCACGAGGTGTGGGCTCTTTGGAGCGGTCCTCCTCACCTCATAGATGTGGCTGCTGGCCAACAGTTAAACATACAGGATCATTTACAGCACACTTCTCTCTGAGCGGTGGAGTGTCATATCTTACACGCCTCAATTCTTGGTAATTGCAATGCCGAAAGGAACAGTAAGTACAGCAAGGTAGAGATTCACAAATTATAGAAAATTTACAAGCGTGTGTTTCCATATAATCCAAATAGCTAGAGTTGCGGAGAAGGTTGCGAGATAATTAATACTGGTACATGTTTTCATTGAGACTCCTCGGTTTAGCCACATGCTAATGCACTCTAACCTCATTTATAAATCAGCCATGGAAGAAAACAAATATTAAGTTTAGAAAGCAAATAAAATACTTTGCAGGTTAGAGTGGAGCGAAGGCCAAAGACATCTTTATCCAGAGAGCACAGACTTGACACTAACAGTTAGGTGAAATAGATTTTTATGCAAATATGTCTATTGATCTATCTGCCTATCTTTTACAGAAAGAGATGGAGAGACTGCTTGTAGTTGGATCGAGATAATCATTAGGGAATAAACATTAATGTGCCATGTTTACATCAGCCTATAAAGGTAGTTGTATTTCATACAGATTCCCCCAAATTGAAACACTCTTGACAATTATTACCTCTTTGAGCACATTTGGACACAGATTAAACATATGACAAATTTCCTGTTCAGTTATTTACTGTGTGTCGTATCAAACACTGATGTTTCCTGTTGCAGATACTGCCTACGGTGCATTAGCCTTAGCCCCCTCCGTCTTTCTGACCAGTATGCCACAAACAATGCCGCATATCAGATCCTTGCGTTCTCTCCAGAATAACAAGGAGGGAGTGGAGCAGTGACGTGAGGGGTCCAGTCTGAGGGGCTGACAGACGGATAGTGAGCCAGCCTGTCCCTTATCCTCAGACAGGCAGATGTCCCCTCTCCCCGCGTGGCCGGCTGCTGACCAGGGGAGAGCCAGGCGGCTGCTGAAATGAAGAAACTTGAGAGCTCCTCAGGGGGTGAGCTGGTCATTTGATGTCCAGCACAAGGGCAGAGTGTGATGCTGAATGAGCTGAGAGAGAGAGAGAGACACAGCCTCTGCAGTCTGTTACAAAGGCCAGTCTGATAGGTTGGGAAGGAGGGAAAAAATACTGTGCACAGACAGACCATTACTACATTTCATCCATTTTGTCAGAGAAAATGGTCACAGAGAACTTGTTAGAATTTGGTGTGAGGCAAAGATGGATAAACATGACAAAAAAAATGATTTCACAAAATTAATTAAGAAATTTTTCTAACTCTTTATGTCTCACAACTGTTTTATCTATTAGCCTTTGTAAAACTTTACCAATTATCAGCTTTGTTATGGCTCACGATAACTCGCTGGGCAGGGGGGAGTGATACTAACACAATCTACAACTGAAGTCCCATTGAAATATGTGAAGTACAGTCACTGAGGAACCGTGGCATCTTTCTTACCTGGCCTAGGTTCAGTCTTGCAGGCAGTAGAGAGTCCTTTGAAAGCTACAGTGGGGAGATGAGAGGAAGCCCTGCCTGTAGAGGGATCAGCTCTGCCTAAGTGCCAGCACCACAGTGCTGTAATTAATCGCCAGCAATGGTAGTCTCAGTCTTGCAGCCTCGCTCAACTTTTCCCTCACGACAAAACCTGCGGTCAGGAGATGTTAGGCAACATTAACTGCCTGTACCATTGCTATTTTCTGAGACAGGGCGGGGGTATGTAGCGGGGGCGTCTGGTGTTGTGGGGTAGGTCTGTAGATATAGGACTACTGTGGGGCTCAGGTGAGAAGAGCGACGGTGCATAAGCCATGGCTATGTACCTTTCATCTTGGAGGAGATTTGGAGAGGTTTCAGACCACAGAGACTTCTTAATTCTCACTAATTCATTTGCGTTCCAGATTCACTGGGCCTGGGATAACCTGAGAATGATAATGAACTCGCAAGGGGAGTGCATGGTCCCTTGCCTTTGAATGTGCTCAGAATAGATTCAGATAATCTTTCCTTTTGAATCTTTCTCGAGGAGAAGAATCCTATTAAGAGTGATTGCTTGTCATGAGATGTTCTCTAAGTTGGGGAGGTTTGGGCGCAGATACACCCTGCTCTCTGAAGATATAACCTTAACTTTTGCGGTTCTTTTAAATCACAGAAATACAATATATCTGTGCTAAGTTTTTCGATTTCAAAATCATACTTTATAATGAATATTTACTTGCAAGTTGCACAATCCTCAATCAATACATTCTACCCACCATCTCATAGAAAAAAATCTGGCTGTTTTTTATTTCCCTCCCTGGAAATCAAGCCTCAACCAAACACTATATTATCATTACAAATGAGGTAGCTATCTATTTACAATTATGGATTAAAAATGCCACATTTTCAATACTGTACACAAACAACTAGGCTTTTCTGTTTAAAGGCAAGCAAAGTTTACTCTTCAGAAATTACTTGTGCCATTTTCCTGCTTTTCTGCTGCATTTACAGTATGTTTACAGTTACAGTTTGTTCAATAGAAAAAAATCCTTTACAAATAAAACTCTTTTTTTTACAACTGCACTTCTGACATTCACAAGCAAACAGTGTTTGTCCTTTGCTGTCAGATCATGACTGATATTTGATTGAAAGAATTTTTTTATATGTTTCTTTATAGCAGGCTGACAATGAATAGAGAGATTTTCACGAGATTTATAGGTCTGTGGAGTTCTGAGGGATAGAGCGCAAACTCTTGTGAAAAAAGGGAGGGAAAGCTGCCTTACTTCAGGGCTGGTCTCATCTTTGGTCAAACAGAAGTGAGCTTAATTTGTGGGTCTGCCTGGGGAATTTCAAAGGAAAAAGGCTTTGAGTGACGCCAAGCTTGAGCTCCCTGATGTTAGTGAGATGAATGAAAGCAGGGTCTAGAGGCTACGGGCCTTCTCACACTCTCACATTAACAAAGGTCTTTTAAATTCTCATCAGGGTAATTGTATAGGATGCAGTAATATGCAAACCAATGCTTTTGAGGTGACAGGCAGCATTTGTCTTATGTGTGATAATACTGACACATTAGAAAGTAACCAGCAACAACACACAGTATATTGTGATAGATTACTGGTTTAAAATAACTAGTGGTTATAAACAGCCGAAACTTGTCACAACACTGGTTGCACATAAACCTACATTGCTGCACATACATTTTGAAGCCATGTGCACTAACTACGTATTAAAATGCAGTTCAAACTGGATTTGTGATCATGCACAACACAACAGTCTTACTAATTTTGTTATTTTTGTACATTTGGCAAAGAAATGACCTGATCTAATATATAGCAGACTTTTATCATTCACTCACAATAAAGCTATAATATCTAGTTGTCAAAATAAAACAACTCTTATTTCCTAGCTGGTTTGCGTTGCTGAAAATACAAAAAAATTCATTCTCTGGTTCTTGGTGTTTTTCAACAGAAGACTTACTGTGCTATTGTATAGAACTGACTGGCCTTGATAGAATGACCTAACATTTTGACAGGACAAAATATAAAGCTGCTCTTTATTCCGTGGACAATTCACCAGATGCAGGCATGTGAATAGTTTTAATCAATAGAAATGTGGGTGTACGCTATGATTTATTCCAGGCTTTGCTTTATGTACAAAGAAACCGCGGACATTGCTAAGAGCGCAAGCTGTAATGGGACCCACTCAATTTTCCCTGAAAGCTTGTGTTGTGATGGTTGTTGCTGTGAAGTATTTACAAGTGCTATCTGATCAGCCTCAGAAGGTTGCCAACGTGACAGATGATTAGGTATGGCAAACGAGCCTCATCACCAGCTAAATTGATGACTCAATGCTCGATGACAGACAACTCTATTTGTATCTAGATAAGGCCCTGGCAGCCCTGCACCAATCAAAATGGAGTCATTATTGAGCATAAAGAAAAGCATTTGTAATATCATTAAATCCAGATATGCCTCTCTTCACATCTGGCAGGCAGCCATGCATGTGGAGGGA